>CAJNOL010001079.1:33582-46114 GCA_905250125.1 Rotaria sordida | reverse complement strand
ATAAACAGGATCTCTTTTGTCGATCGCGATATTAAAATATCTTATAATTGTATCAATATCTTCAATACTTTTTAAATCTTTTTCAAGATAGTTTCTTTTTATATAGTCAATCAATTTATGAAATTGTGGATCTCGTCCATATGTTTCCAATTTTGTCCAATATTGATGTGCTTGAAAATCTGCCTTGTCTGTCTGTAAAATCCATTCGATGGATTCACTAATAAAACGAGTTTTATTCATACGACGACGGATCATCTGCTTTATTCTATCAGTTTTAGCTTCATCCAATGGAGTACAATTATATTTATTCACTGTTGTATAACAAGCATCTTTTTGTAGTAATAGTTGAACTATTTCTTCATGTCCTCGATATGCAGCGACATGGAGTGCAGTAGATCCATTCGGTTCTAATTTATTAATTTCTTCTAATGACATTTCTTGCAAATATTTTTTAACCAAATCAATATTATTATTTCGACATGCATTATAGAAAGGACTAGTATCTAAAGCAATAAATGATAAGCTTCTTAAAAAGTAGAGATTTTATAGACCTCAAATATATTTTCCAAGAAAAAGTGAAGCGTAAGATTTAAACACTCTTTTAGTGATCCGGTTTCTATACAATAGACTTTCCACTGAATTTTTCAGCAAAACTCGGTAGTTTGTGACTCAGGTCCCATTGAAAGATGACCTTTGATATTGGACTTGAAACTTTGTGCAGCTGATACTCTCAATGAAACCAATTCATTCTGAAAGTTTCAACTTGTTCTGTTGCTTCTGTTTTCAGATACTCATATTGGATATTCAGCTAGGTGAAAAAGTAAATCATGTCCTTGTGGTTGTATTTTATAACAGAAGCAATGAAAGAAGCTGAAAGTTTCAGAAAGAACTATTTTCATTGAGAGTATTAGTTGTGAAAAGTTTCAAGTCAAAACCCAAAAGTCAACTTCCAACGAGAGCTGAGGAAGACTACAGATTTATGCTGAAAAATTAAGTAAAAACTGAATATCAGAAGAACAGAAACAGTTTCTGCGTCTCGAGAGATTTTCTCGCTTGTTACCAAATTTTATTCTATGAGAACTGCAAAGTTAGAAAGTATCTATAGTTATGTTTAGAACCAAAAAAAAACGATGTAAATATTCAAAAATTCTTGTATTTGAGCTTATACTATCTAATGGAAAAGTAATCGGATTAAAAGATACGTGTTTATCAAAAAAAGTTACTCGAAATGGGTCTAGATTGAAGATTATATTTGAGACGTCGTATCTCAATAAAGACTTGAGTGCGCATCTATTTCAGGTGGATAATGACATACTTCAGCAAGAAAATTACAATTCAAATAAAAATCTCGGTAAAATTCAGGATAAGAATTGAATTATTCCTTGTTCGTGATTTTTCAATAAATTATCAGTGGATCTTTCGTGCTGTTGCAGAAGAACAAACCTCAGGAGCTCTAAAAAAAGTCTGTAATACATGGTAAACATGTAACGTTCAATAACTGTATGGCATCTAATGCACATAACTGGTCTTCAATTTGAAATACGTTTTACGTGCAAGGTTCTATCATTGATATTTATCTGTTTTCCCTACTCTGTGGTAGCTGCTAAAAATGGCTAGCTCCTTGCAATCAGAATCCAATGTGTAGTTAAACACCGAACCAAAACAGCTTTAATATCAGCTACAGGTTTGAAGCAGATCTCAGAAATCGATCTTGTTGCCTAGCTGTCCGCTGAGCTTTTTCCCTGGTCACATTAGCAACCATGATCAAAGGTCTATGTATAATAATCCTTCCATACAAGTCGAAGACAATGGGCATCAAACTCTTTTTCTACTGTTCCTTGTCAACATAAAAAGACGTTAAACGGCATTAATTATTATACTTAGACTGCTGAGTCTATGAGAACTTTATTGTTACTCGCCGAGATCTCTCTACTATGAAAGCTGCAGAATTTTTAGTTCAACCATTCGTGAGAAAATCGAGAAGAAGAGAAGATATCTTTAAAAAGTATCAAATGCTATAGAAAGAAAAACGTACATATCCTTCGTTGGTGTGTATTATGAAAAAATTCTGAATAACTGTGAAAAGCTTAAAACACAATCATACCTATTTTATCATCGGCAAACCCTTGGGACATGTTTTTGTCACTCTTCTCGTCTGGATATAGTTTCTTCATGATTAGTGAACATATTTTTTTTATTTCTTTTAATTTAAGTTCAAACTGATCTTTTTCAGCAGCCTAAAATAACAAAGAGGCTAAATATAAAAATGAAAAGTCAAATATTTCTCACTTGATTTGTTTCCAACCATTTCAATATATCTTCAATAGCATCGAGCATTTTCTTCTTCTCATCACCACTTATTTTATCTCCTACTGTTTTAGCATTAATTATTTTTTTCATCTTCAAACAATAAGATTTTAATGGTTTCTTCGCAGCAATATTTGTACCCAGGATTTCATTTATTTCTTCATATATTACATCATAACACAATAGAGGTAGTTCAAGTTCGTCTTTTGACAAATATCCTGTATCATTTGTAATTGTAATTTTATTTTCATTTTTAGAACTTTTATCGAAAGCCGAAACATTTATTATATAATCTGCATCGATATTGATTGTTACTGCAATTTGTGGTATACCACGTGGAGCTGGTGAAATATCCATCAATGCAAACGTTCCTAATAAATGATTATCTCTTGTCATTGCACATTCGCCTTCATAAACTTTAATTAAAACACCTGATTGATTATCCGAATAGGTTGTAAATGTTTGGGTTTCTTTTGTTGGAATCGTTATATTACGTTTAAGTAAGACTGTCATAACACCACCAACAGTTTCGATACCCTTTAAAAGGAAAATTTACTTGACAGTTATCGATCGTTTTTTTTCTGAACTAACTTACTAATGAAAGTGGTGCCACATCGAGTAAAAGTAAATCTTTGATACATTCAGATTTATCGCCTGTTAATACAGCAGCTTGAATTGCAGCACCATATGCAACAGCTTCATCTGGATTAATTGATCTAGTTAGTTCCTTGCCATTAAACAAATCTTGTAAAAACTTTTGTACTTTTGGAATACGTGTTGAACCTCCAACAAGAACAATATCGTGAATTTGTGCTTTATCCATTTTTGCATCACGTAAAGCTTTTTCAACAGGTTCAAGTGTTGAACGGAATAAAGCAGCATTCAGTTCTTCGAAATGTGCACGAGTTATTGCTGAATAAAAATCGATGCCTTCATGTAATGAATCGAGTTCAATTCCTGCTTGTGATGCTGATGATAATGTATGCTATAGAGAAGAATTCGATTCAAAAAGATACAAATAAAAAACAGTCTTATACCTTAGCCTGTTTACACGCAATACGTAATCGTTGAATAGCACGTTTATTTTCCCGTAGATCTTTACCATGTCTATGTTTAAACTTTCGCATAAAATGTGTAACCATTCGATTGTCAAAATCTTTACCGCCCAAATGTGCATTACCTAAATTATTCTCGAAAAGTTAAAAACAAAAACAAAACTTCAACTTACCAGCTGTTGATTTAACCTCAAGAATTCCTTCTTCAATTATTATAATCGATACATCACAGGTACCACCACCCAAATCAAAAATTAGAACATTTCGTTGACCTGATACTTTTTTATCGATTACATAAGCAATAGCAGTTGCTGACGTTGAATTAACAATACGTAAAACATTAAGACCAGCAAGAACGCTAGCATCTCGTATTGCTAGACGTTGATAATAATTAAAATGCGACGGAATAGTTATAACAGCGTCGCTTACTCTTTTACCAAGATAAGTTTCAGCTATTTCTTTCATTTTCGTTAATATCATTGAAGAAATTTCTTCAAATGTAAATAATTTTACTTTTTTTTTATATTCAACTTGAAGTTTAAGTTTTCTATTTTCATTTATTATTTTAAATGGCCAATGTTTCATATCAGTCTGAACTGTTGGGTCATCATATTTGCGTCCAATAAGACGTTTAATATCAAATACTGTATTAGTTGGATTCCTGCCCACTTGATTTTTAGCTGCATCACCAATCAAAATTCCCTCATCAGTGAATGCAACATAAGATGATGTTGTACGGTTTCCTTGATCATTAGAAATGATTTCAACTCTTCCATGTTGAAATACAGCAACACGTGAGGAAACTGTACCAAAATCAATACCTATTGCGCTGCGCATTGAGTTTTCGGTGATGAGAATTCAAACCTCTTTTGTTTTAAATATCCTATAAATAAAATTCCTATTGCAATGTTTAGACATTTGTAGGACTAGGTATGAAATGCTAACTTTTCAAATGTAAAGTGGATCTTATTTCAAATAAAAACTCAATAGCTTTTGTTGTTGTTACCGAACTTCAGTTGCAAACTATTTGCATTGAAATAAAGTGTCCTATAAAAATCACAGCAAATTTGCTTTGTCTCTCTGTAAAAATGAATCAAAACAGAACATACAGAAAAAAAGCTGCATATAAATATCGATAAAAAGACGAAAAAGGTAAATGCAAGGTAAAAATAAAACATAGGAAATAAAGAGTGTGGGTGGAATGGGTATGTCTGATGTGGCTGTACGATTATTGCTGATATGGTTGTTAGGCTTCTTTCATCTACAATCACAGACCCACCTGCACCCACATCCGCACGCTCAATTATTGAACGTAGTTGCTGTAGATTCTCTAAATTATTTTGTTGATTCATTCACGCGTCGATCTAGCTATAATAAGGATTGACCTTTCAAATTAATTGAATGAGAATCATTTGGTGAATTTATACACGTGTGACACACAAAATGTGTTATGTCTGATGTATCGGACTCGGCTGAAAAGGATGGTTTTGGTTCGATTACAACTATGTTATGTGATGATTCATTTTTAGTACTCGTTACATATTCTCAGATTGATTGAATTTTCTGATTGTAACATGGATACAACAAACAAAACAACATTGTATGTCTTACATATTCACGAAGTTGCACGATATATGATATATAAAATAAAACTTATTCCATTCTGTCTAGGCATGCACCAAACCCAAACTCAAACCCAAACTATTTGGGAGTTTGAGTATATGAATTGGTGCTTGAGTTTGAGTTTGGGTATTCAGTGTGGGTTTCAGTTTGCTACGTCAACTCACTGAACTACTGGACTTTAAATGCAGTGCCGTTTGTGTAAAATCTCTTCTCTATATTTAGCTATTTATTCTGTATAGATATGAGCAAAACCATATTGCTATGTTTCACATTGTTAAACAATGGAATAAAGTCATTCTGAATTCCAAAAATATAGCTTGAAGAATGGATAGTTTAGATCGGTTTGTCTATGATCTGATTGATGGAAAATCGAAATCGCATTTCTCAGTTGGAGAAGGGATTGCTCGATGTTTTGTGATAGTCAAACATTAGCTTTTAAGGAGGGGAGAATGGTAGGGAA
Organism: Rotaria sordida; assembly: GCA_905250125.1. NCBI lineage: Eukaryota > Metazoa > Rotifera > Eurotatoria > Philodinida > Philodinidae > Rotaria > Rotaria sordida. The sequence continues at coordinate 40,669 of CAJNOL010001079.1, read as the reverse complement.
CCCGAATTGAAAATCGATTTTCTTGAGACCGAAGGATGGCCTACAATGAATGAGGGTCTTCGCCTTTTCGCAACATCTTCTCCATTTTTCATAGATTTGGACTGAATATTTTTTGAGCGATGCAGCATTTGATTCTCCACGAAACTGCATACGTGAGGATGTCACAGGCAATGGCATAGCCAGGAATCTTTAAGTCATGGGCCTTTTCTCACCTAAATTATTTTGAGGAATGGGCAGCAATGAGCAATTAAAAATCAATTGGGCTACAATTTTTTAAACTTATTGACATCACGAAAACCAATGTTATTGAAAAGAAGTTTGTTACTCTTAACTAAGAGGCGAGCTTCTTCGCTTTTGTGAAACACGATCTAAAAGGAGTATTGATGTGTGTAGTGGTAGAAATTTGGACCCGCCTCTGCCACGGTGGACAGAAAAGAGGACCAGAAGCAAGTCTTTTAATGATTGCAGCTAATAACTTAATATTTTGTGTACATTTAGCTGACACTTTATAACAATGATCTATGCCTATTCAACCTCCCTTACTCGTAAACTCCCAGAAAATGAAGTTTTCAACTATCGAAAACTGCAAATTAGCATAATAAAAAGTCGTTGTTCCATTATAATGTTGTTTAGCAAAAACGAGACAACAATGTTTTTTTATGGACTTGATACAATTACTAACTATGGATTATATAAATCTGCCGTAGATTCATTACTCTTCAAAAGCCTGAAGCAGGCTATCATCAATAATTTGTTTCCAACTTTTGAATCCTTGCAGAAAAAAAAATAATAAGGGTGCAAATTAAACATCATTTTATAGTTTTCATTCGATATTCATCTCAATGTACGAATTACGTAAATGTAAAATCTTAAGACTTGTAAGGAAAAGTTCACTGTTTGGTTATAGTGGAGCACACATATACGTACATGTCAAACATCTTTAGAAAAAAAGTGTTTTAGTAATTTATTACTTGAAAAAATCCTATTGATAGGAAATTGTAAATAAATTATTAAACAGGCGATGCATACAATTTAGAATAACTAAAGTTTTGTATATAAGAGGGACAAACTAAAACACACTCAGTAATCTAAAATTTTTAGAAAACCATATAATCTCTAACGAGGATTGACTACACAGTTGCATTTTTTTTGATAATATCGGCCGTTTATGATTTGATTGTCCGACGTTAGTCACAAATAACAGTCAAGCTCAATTAATAGTTCTAGCTAAGTAAATGATTACATAGATTACAGTTCCTTTTTTTTAAATTTTATTTATGATTCAGATAATATTTTAAAATGTACAAATGAGGGTGGAAAAAAGTGCCCAAACTCGAGTCAACAAATATTGAAGAAAATTCGTAAAATTCAAATGTTCAGGTTTGACACAAGTCTAGTTGTGACATATAAATGAGCTCACTGATGCTATGAAGTTTGTCACCAAAACAAAACGAAATTATAGAAATACTTCGGATCATTTTATAGTATATCCCATGTAAAAATTTTTGCTAATTTAATGAAACCTTGTGATGTGAAAATTCGTTAAAAATTTAACGATTTAACGATTAAAAATGTTACAATTTTGATCATGTTAAACGTGTTAAAAGTGCGCAAAACTAACGCGTTTAAACGCGTTTTCAAATTCTAACGATCTTTTTGTGAAACACGATATAAAAGGAGTGTTGAAGTGTATAGGGTCGAAATTTGGATCCACCCCCTGATTTCCCCTACAGACCGTGACAGAGAAAATCCATACCTATCACAGACCGTGACAGAGAAATCCAGTACCCATCACAGACCGTGATAGAGGGGCTCCAAAGACTATCACAGTCCGTGACAGAGAAAATCCAGATCCCTTCATTCACAATATAAAAAGCACCATCGTGTTTCACATTTTTAATCCTGCAGGGATTGCGCTGAAAGCTTTTTCCGTTAGATTAGTAAATTTTTAATGATTTTTTGACACGTGAATTTATCCAGAAACGCGTTAAATGCGGAAGCTGATTAATATGTTCTCCCTCACAATTTTTCATACATTTTTATTTACTGCAAGTATAATGAACTTCCTTCAATAATCAATATCTTGCTTAGTTTCACTCGTCTGAAGAGAAGAATCCAGCTAATCAATTCAATATTGGATGTACTTTCTAATAAGATGCTTCGGAAAGCATTGTTATCACTATAAATATTTCGTAATAGATAGCAAAACCAACGATGAAGTACAATATATTTTTTTATTTTGTCGATATCTCGAAACTGAAACTATTTATGGCTTTACTCGCTACAATTTTGCATTCTTGTATGTATCAGAAATGTATTTCATAGTCGACCGAAATGATAAGACTATTCCTAGTTTAAAATCTAGGATATCGACAAAGTAAAAAAAATATTGTACTCTTTGATTTGTTTCACTATAAATTATGAAATATTTTTAGTGATAATAATGTTATCTTAAACATCTTATTACAAAGTGCATTCAATATTGAATCGATTAGCTGGATTTTTCTTCTCAGTCGAGTAGAACTTAACAAGATATTGATTATTGAAGAAATTTCATCATATTGGCGGTGAACAACAATGTATGAAAAATCCTGAGGAGTAATATATTTATTAGCTTGAACTGTGGAAAGACAGATTGCACGAACTAATATAATTTAATTATCCCCTTGCTCTTAACTTAGTATATCAGCTTACATATTTAACAGATATGAACCAGTCATTTTTTTCATATTAGATCTAGATTCTATAAGCGAAAAACTTAACTCAGCTAACTCAATAGCGTAAAAGAGGAATTTATATCAATTGAATCCATTCAAAAATAATGCAAACTCACCTTGATTTATCACTGATTGGCTTTCATTTGTAAATCTTGTTTCAAAAGTTTTTGTAATGTAAAAAAGGACAGTAAAAATATTTAATAATAAAAATGCATTGTAAAGGAATTATATAGTCGTAACTACGGTTTGTTATAGATGGCGCCAGTTTGGAAAATATCCTCAGATCAAATATTGATTCAAAGAATAATTAATATGAAGAAATTTAATTTCATATTCTGTAAACGTTCTAGCGCACTCTAAAAATTTGTCATTATTTACATCTGATCACAGGTAAATAATCAACTGTGCATCTATATAAGTAAAAAACCAATGATCGCTCAGACTATCCTATATTCTCGACATTAAAGTCGGTCGGTGAAAAGATGTGAATTAAATAATGAAAATTTTTGAAGCTCACTATAGCTTTTACAGAAAATCAAATAGAATATTCTCATATTGATTGTATTTGAATCTATATTTTATCCTGGAATATTTTGAGGATGTTTTCAACACTAACTCTCTCTTTAATAAACTTTGATTCATACCTGAAAAATGGCCAAGGAATAAAAAAATGAAAACAAATGGCATTTTTCATGATGAAACGACCATAATAATGCGTGTATTTCATTTTCATTGATTAAAATGAAAATTTTCACTAATGCCATTCATAAATTTACTTTTCAGTCGTTTTCATTATGATGACTTTCGTTAGAAATAGCGATGGGCAGGATCGACTTCGGAGCGGCCGCTCCACAGAGCTAGCTCCACTCCGGGAGCTGAGTCAGAGTGGAGCGACTGAGTGGATGTCTGGAGCTGGAGCGAGAAAATGTCAGACAAATATTAAGAGCTGTGCTTTTTCCTCTTCCATTTGCATCTATTACTACGGAAACTGAGTGTTATTAATGAAAACAAAAAGTGATCTGCAAAGGAGCCAGAAAAAAATCAAAGTTTTCTGATGAAATAATGACTTTTTATTTCTGTTGGAGCGGAGCTGAGCTAGAGCGGAAGATGCTCTGGCTGGAGTGGAGCCGGAGCGGAGCAGCTAGAAAATGTTTGGAGCTAGAGCTGAGCTGGAGCGAGGAAAGACCGGAGTTGCCCATCTCTGGTTAGAAATCAAAATTATAGAATGACATTGGTGAAAATCTTCGTTTTAACCAATGAAAATGAAATACATGCATTATTATATCCGTTTCATCATGAAACATGATATTTTTCACATGAAAGTCACAATTTTTTTCCATTTTTTTATTCCATGGGTGGTCTGCGATGAGATGCTACTCTTGACAATTATGAAATTAGAGAACGGGAAATCCATATTTTATACAGCCTTGGCTCTATGACTTTAAAGTTGATCGGGCTGTCGCCTGTCAGTATTTTCATCATCAGATCGTGTTACTGGGATGTAAACGGGACCGATAGCCTCCAACCCAAATCCTGGCTCCGCTACTGCATCGCGCACTACTGATAAAACATGTTGTAATAGACTGCGATCTTCTATATGAAGGATTGCGAGATCTTTGAAGAATTTTGTACACACTTATATAGGCGGCATGTAGCTCGAGTAAGAAAGTTAATATATCACACGTGTGAAAACGAATGCTGTATTTGACGAGATATAATGAGTTAGTTACCATTACAATGACAATCGCGCGTGAAAAAACGTGAAAAATCTAACGCGTTAAAACGAATTTCCCAAATCTAGCAAAAATTCATGAAAATTTTCTTCGTGAAACTCCATTAATTTGCCTTTTAAGGCAAATTTTGGCCTTAACTGGAGCATTTATTTCGCTAAACTTTTTTTTTTATTATGTGGAGCAGAAATGATGATGTACGAAGTACAGAATTACATTCCTTTAGATATAAAACCCATAGTAAATTTTAAAGAAGAAAAATGAAAGAGGATCATCTTTATCTAGGTTTAATTCAAGTGATTTTGCTAGCGATTAATACAAAGCTAAGATTTCTCTAAAGGAGAGTTCTGCTTAATCTGATAAAAAGCTTTTGATATTTGGATTGATATAATTCATAGACACACTTCATATTTCGTAAATATAAGTCTTTCAAGATGATTTTTGTGTAATGCGCATAAACAAATATGTTACACAAAAAATTATGAATATTGTATGAATGAAAACGATTAGTAAATTGAATGATGGATAATTAAATGACATTCGTTAACAATTAAAATTTTCATTAAAACTCGTTAAAATATTTCACTCATGAAAACAGTTACTTGATTTAACGAGAATCAATCAGTTAAGTTTCGTGAAAAATACAGAAATTCACGAATACGCGTTAATATGTTTAACGCATGAAAATGAATACCAAGTTTAACGATATTTAACATGGTAAGATTGGTTAAAAATAAAAAAAACTCAAGAAATATCGTTAAATTTCTTAACGCGTGAAAATGAATACAACGTTTAACGATATATAATGGGTTAGTTACAGTTAAAACGACAATCACGCGTGAAAAATCTAATGCATTTACACGAGTTTTCGGAATATAACGAAAGTTCATGAAATCTTCTTCGTGAAATTTCATTAATTTGTCTTTTAACGCATTTTTTTGCGTTAATTTTAAGAATCATTTCGTTAGATATCTTTTTATTTTTACACGGGTATCGCGAGTTTCAACAATGTCTCACTGGTATGTTGTAGAAAATTTTTATAAATGTTATGCGAAGTCTGAAATTATTCTGTAATATTTTCTAAAACGTATTAAAACGAGTTTCCAAACATTTCATATTTTCTGACGTTCTGTTTAAAACTTAAATTTCTTGATATTCATTGTATGTGCTGCAATCTTTGTTAACTCTTAGTACGAAAATTATTCATTTCCACTTACCTTATCTGTTTCGAATAAAATTTAGAAAGATAGTGCAACTCAATGTATTTTTACGAACGAAAAAAATATAAAACTATGAAACAAATCATTTATACCCTCGGACAAAAGTCGTTTCCCCCTTATCTTTTTATGCTGCTATACTTTGCATCAACTTGATCATTAAGTAAAGATATGACATAAGAGTTTTATTAGTAGGATCTGTAGACAGAAATGAAATAAAACTTTCATGTCATATCTCTACTCAGTAATAAATTTGATACAAAGTTTAACATCATAAAAAGATAGAGAGGGAAAAGATGTTTGTTTGGAGGCGTATATGTTACAAGAGAACCTATGCGAAGGACTACCGGGACTTATTTCTTCGGGATTTATTTTTTCTAGCGGACTTATTTCTTTATTGAGGATTTATTGTGATTTATTAATATTGATGCTATCCCAGTATACTCACATCAACACCCACACCCACACACACCCACACCCTCAAGTTTATCATTGCAAAACGTTTTGCAATAGCTCCATTCGCTATCATTATGAAATTTTTTCTACTCGAAAGCTGCATTTTTTTCGAGAATGAGTTGCATTTTGTTGCTTTCTCGCGTTTCAAATTTTCAAATGCATTTATTAACTACTAAAAGTGAAAGTATTTTATTTTTAATTGAAAAATGAGAAGAAAATTTTACACTTGTTTTCATTCACACTGGAGATGTTTATATAAAATGCTTTCATTCACAGTGAAAATTGTCATAACAAAATGGATGTTTACTCTTTCTTGTCGTTTGTTTAATGTGCGCAAAGTGAAAGTGACAATGCTTACATAAGCAACATCTTTGCAGTCTTGTGACGAAGAATCGATTCCCAAACAGTTGCATGTTTTATCAAGAAAAATGGGTGCTGTATGTGGCAATGATAATGTTGAAACCAAGGAGCATCAATATACTTTTGACAAAGATAGAAGTAAAAGGTCACCTATGCGCCCTGGACCTCATAATGAATTGACCAGAAGCGAAAGTGCACGTATACAGCGAGAAAAATCCATAATAGAACAATTTTGTAAAATTGGCATTATTAAAACCAATCCTCTGCGACTTATTGACGACTATCTCGATGAACGACTTTTGTCCCTCGAGGAAGCTCTTAAATCTTTCGATGCTGAAATTGATCATTTGTCTTACAATATTGAAGAAGCTAAAGCCAAGTGTCATTATCCATCAGAATATAAGCTTACTCGTGATGAATCAGCTGCTATCTACATTTATACAATGCGATGGAAGGATCAATGCCTCTATGATAATTTTCAAGCAGCATGGAGATCTCAAGATCAATCTAAAATGAAGCCATGGTTTAAATATCTGAAGTTATTCAGAAGTGCACTTGATTAGGGGTGTCGTCTTAGCATTAGTGTTAAGAAAACGCTAATACTTAT
>CAJNOL010001079.1:0-33482 GCA_905250125.1 Rotaria sordida | reverse complement strand
AAAAAAGTATTAATTAATGCAATACTAATGCTAAGACGACACCCCTACTTGTGACTTAAATATTCTAAGATGAAAATATCATTCTTGTCTTTGTCATAACTACCATATAGAAAAGTGCATTGTACGGATGTTACCTCTTCTCTTAGCCCATTTACCCATCCACGTATAAATAGATGATCATTACGTGCATTGTTCATTTTATCGACCACAGAGAAAATAACGTTGGAGAGATCAAAATTTTTTCGGGTGATCAAGCTTATTGAAAAAGAGAAGACAGGCTCAATCATCCTTTTCAATCCAAGAGTCATTACAAGTACATCGCTGATTCGCCGTTGCTTGTCATGAGAAGTGTCTAAGAACCGAGAAATTTGGAATTCCCTCACAGTTCTATAATTGCTAAAATAAAACAAGTAACACAATATCCACGATATTCTTTTTTTTTTCTTTCGCATTCATATTCATCAAAGAATTTGTGAACATGAATATGTGGATATAAAAACTATTTCTCAGTTTTTGAACACCCTTCTTTCCACAAAGACTATCATCGCATCCAATTATTATAGGAATAACATCCAAGATCAAAGAGATATGGCATCTTGACTTAGCATGTGTGCGTAGGTGAGTCATTAGTGTGTCAATTACACCATCTTTGCGTGGAGTTAAGTTTCTCGACGTTATTCATTCGTGCTATTTCATGAGCATTGAGTTTGGAAATATAATGAAACGTAATATTAAATATCTCATGGTTGTTTTATTCGATGCGAAGTGCATGATTTAGCTTTCCTTTTATTTTGTGTCGAAATGCTTATTTTTTTTATATTATAACAGTGTACTTGTTTCGCCGTAGGCTGGTCACAAAAAATCAATGGATTTCAAATCATAATCTAGTCGGACAATGAAATGGAAGACGATTTCAATTTTAGCAAAGACTTAAGAAGTCAAAATTAGAAAAATCTAGCATTGGAAGAAAAGAAATTCAGTGTTTCGTTGTTTAAAAACACTATAATGCACTCATACATGGGATTTTTTATTCGGTTTTCAAGTTTCTTTATATACCTCATGTGTTGATTTCTCTATCAGTTTTGCATTGAAGTAAGAACCTTTTTGATAATGTTTAAAACCAAATCACCCAAACATACTCTTAACAAAGTACATGTTCCTAGTTAAAATATTGTATGCCTAAAAACTGGACTATTTTCGAAGTTCTTGTGTAAGAGTAACGTTTTTTCTGCAAACATGTTGTCTCAGAATGGAAACATCCGTTTTGGCTAAAACGTTCAGGATATCATAAGAACCATGAGAGTTATTGTTGGGAAGAATTTCAGGCTGAAAATCCAGTAAAATAGTCATAACTTGAGAAGAAAGGTCCAATGGTATTGAAGCTTTTTAGGATTTTAATCTACACTATGAGTCCTCCCTATAAGCAAAATATGAGTTCAAACGAAGACTATCAGTCAGAGTTAGAAGAAAATTTTTGCTATCAATAGAATATAACAAGTGATTAAGCAAAATAAAAATTTTAATTTCTTTCGAAAGAAAATATCGGCAAATAATCTCCTAATTTCAATCGAAAACAAAAAAACTTCTACTTTTTGAAATTTTAATTTGATAATCCTAGCATTTATTATTATAGGCGTTCAACCTTTGAAGATCATAAAAGTTCTTTTGAATTTTAATTTCATTTTCTTTATTGCAATACCAGCTATGAACAAACACACACAAAAAGTAAGGTAAGAAAACGGATATGCTGGTTTTATCCATGTGTTGTACCAAGACAAATGTAGCAATAATGGGTAATAAAAAATGAAATTCTAAGGCTTGCTCACAGCACACAAGAGCAAAAAAGACAAGAAAAATTTTTCAAAACAAAATCATTCAAATGGTAACAAGAGGAATAGAAAATAATAATAAAAAAAAATCAATTAAAAATTTTTATTATTCTAATGGTTTAGATGAATTAGCTATCATCTTTTCTATTCGAGAACTTTTATTTCGTTCAGCAAGTAATTTTTCTAAAGAGGAAAAAAAGACTTAGTATGAAAAATTTTATATAAAAAAAAAAAAATTATAAAATTACCTTGAAGTTGTTCTATTTTAAGTTGTGATTTTTCAGCATCTGCTTCAGCATTATCAGTTCGTTGTTGTGCCTTATTATAAATATTATTAAAATAAGTTTCATATTCAAATCTATAATAAATCTTACTGTTTTAAGTCGATTTTGTAAATCTTCAATATCTTTCAAATATTTTTCTTCTCTTGTACGTGACTAAAAAAGATTTAAATAAAACGAAGAAGAAGATAAATATTATAGATAATCTTTACTCTTTCTCTAGCTTGAATTAATGTTTTCATTTCTATATATGCATTTCGAATATCTTCTTCAAGAGAAGAAATACGTCTAAAATATGAAAATAAAATTTTTATATTAAATTATATTTTTTTTTTAACTTCTGAGCAATGGCTGATCGACGTTCAGCATTTTCAAATCGTTCTTGTAATTCTGTTAATCTATTTATATTCTATTAATTAAAAAGACAAAAAAAAAATTTAGTTATTCTTCTATAATTATCTTTTGAGAAAGAAAATTTTACATCATGAAAACGTTTATCTGTTTGAATATTATATTCTTTTACTTTTCGTAATTGATTATCAAGATTAATTTCTTTATCTTCAACAGGTGTTAAATTATTTTCCAGATTAGTATCAACACTAAAATGAAACTTGTAAATTTTTAATTTTTTCTTTTAAATAAAAATTATTTATTCATACTGTTGTTCAATTTCTGATACTTTAGTTGTGTCTGTTAATTGTGTTGTTAAATGATTAACATGATTTGTTGTATTATCAAGATTAACTTCAACTAATTCTACTTGTTGACATAATTGAGATACTTCAGGTTCAGCTTCAAGACGAGTTTGAATTTCTTGATCAAGTTCAGTATTAACTTGATGTTGTTCATCTTTTGTATCTTTTAATTCTTGAACTAAATTAACAACTTGTTCTAGAATTGTTAATGGTTCTTGTTGTGATGAATCTAATGAATTATTAAGATATGTATCAATTGTATTTGACATTTTTAGATGTATTGTTCCCGAGATCAGATAGATATTTATATTTACTGCGATATTCCCAAATTAAGAACAACCAATGAAGATTGATTTTTGTTATGTTATAAAACGACATCTGTTAGCAATGAATTCTTCAAGAAATAATGCTTAGCAACATATTTTCCATGATCATATAAATGGTATAGATAGGAATTTCTTAGAGAAAGACATTTATCTTCATTATTATAAGCATATTAGTTTGATTACTGGATGTAGAATCAATTGATATTTGAACTGATAAAACAAAGTAGTGAATCTTCTTTTCCAAAAAAAAAAGAAAGATGATTTTTCCAGTTATCTGTAATGCCACACAAACAAGAGGAAATTGAAATATAAACTAAAGATTAATCCGATTGCAGCGGCGTAACTAAAATTTTTAGGCCAATGCGCAAGGTTTTTATTGATAGATGAAAACTTTTTTGGTCCAACAAAGTGCTAATAACGTAAAAAAATGAAATGAGGTTCTTTTAATCAAATATCTATCAAACTTGGATCTTAAGCCTGAGTCAAGTCTGTTTTAGTCTATGTTTATAACATTTATATTTCAAATTTAAACACTAAAATCAACACGACGATGATGTATTTGTGTATATAATTTCAACATTCCATTTGAATTTATATCGAGATGTTTATGAATGTGCGCAGCAGCAAGTCCGCGTTTAGTCTATTTTGTTTCATAGTAGACCGACATCGATAATTAACTGAAACTTCTTCCAGTAAAAGATGTTGATACAGGCAATGTTGCCAAGAAAATTAATAAATAACGAACATTTGGATATAATACATTGTCTGTCTTTTCATTTAGTTCATATAACCATTTTTTTTCTCCAGTCATCATCCAAATTAAGCAAATAATTACATTTTTTTTGCTATCTTTCTACTTCAAAATTTACATGTAATGGTGGTAGTAAACGATCAGCGAATTGTTTCGATAAATGTTTTGTTAATTCAAATAGTTTTTCATTTATAATTCCTTCCAGTTGCAGTTTACGTAATAATATAATTCGCTCACTTTTTAAGTCAAATAATCGACTTTTAATGTGGCTATCATTTAAGTAGTCAGTTAGATAAATGAAATGGTCAGTATTGTATTTAAACAGTCAATTATTAATATAATTAGATCCAGGGGCGGCGCGAAGAGGTCGGAGCAGGGGGGGAGTCAGTCCTAAAATCGAAGAAAGTCAAAAATTATCCTCCAAACTGAAGTTTTCTCTAAATAAGAGAAAATTTGTATACTATATTTCTTCCAGAATCAGAGAAAAGTGCTTAAAAGTGTTATTCAAAGTCGGAGAAAGTTGCTTAGTAAATATTCCAAATTCGGAGTGAATTGATCCCCAAAATTTCCAAATCTGGAGCAGAGGGGGTAACCCCCATCTCCCCGGTCGCGCCGTCCCATTCTGTAGAGAACGTCATGTTTTATCAAGATTTTCGACAATAGCTTCAAATATCGTTAATAATTGGTCAATTGAATGAGATCCTTCATCAATTAACGCAAAAATATTTGCTACAGAACCAACAATATCTTTAGCATTATGAACTTTATGGTATTAATGGGCTAAATCAACAAAAAATGTAATTTGTATTTCCAATGATTCTTCAAAAACATACTATATACCAGCTCATGATTTACAATCGATTACAAAAGTCAATTTAAATAAATATAAAATTAAAAAGTGGACAACATTTAATCAATTCAAAAAATCATTTGATATTTGGTGTATGAAATTGGAGAATGATTCACTAGATTGAATAAAATCAAAATGCAATTGTCAAGCTTTTTTGAGAATTGTATATGCAAACACGTTGTTGGTATGGCCATTCGTTTGAAATATTGCAAACTACTACCAGTAAAGGCTAAATCTGCTTGGCTAGTACAATAGTTGAATTGTTATTTTCTTTTTCTCCATTGATTCTTTGAATTTCTATTTAATGTTCTTTTAGATATTGTGTTTTTTTTATTATTTATTAAAGTAATCTTTATATGAATAAAACTTCTTTTGTCTGCTGATAAAATCTGCATTTTTACTGATCAAGTTTGAATTTTTTACTGACACGTACATAGAAAAAAACTAACCATTTCAATATTTCTACTGACCAATTGTATATTTTTTTTACTCACAATTTCATTAATTTTACTAACCAAAAATTATGTTCCTATTTTAATATTATTAATTAGTTCGTCTAAGAATAGTAAATAAACATGATCACAAATTGATATATTTCTTTGTTTCGCAAAGTTAATATTGAATAACGTAGAATAGTTAGTGTGATAAACAGTTTTTTCACATAATTCACCAACATGACAATAAACAAGTTTATGAAAATAATTTTGAGTCTCATGTTTTCGTAATAATAATAAAACTATTGTGGAAGAATAACAAAAAAATTGAACTAATTAGTATTAGTATATAGCTTATTATTATGAATTCAGTTCGAAAATGAGAAGATAGTAGAGCGAACGTATTATCAAAGTACACACATACATATAGATGAGTAAGAAAAATCACACATGACCATTTTTCCTATGAACTAGGTCATGTTGCATTTTGATTTTTTTCGTTTATGTTTTCATATATACGTCATTGGATTTTTCCTTTCTCTTGTATGTGTCATTCGATATATATTTACCCATATGTATGTATATTCGTGTGTGTTCTCTTATCTTTGATCTATCCTTTTCTATTTTTACGTGGTTTGTGTATTCCCTATAAAATCAAACTCTCACGTCCACTCAAACTTACAGTTAAAATATAAGAAGCGACTCTTTTCTTAATTCTTCACAGAAAGAACAAGTAAAGGATGCATGAGAAAAAAAAACATACAGTTACTATCTAATTCAAAAATAAATAAATAATTCTTAAAAAGTAAAATTTCAATAGACAAAAACTTACTACTAAAAATTACAATGGGCAAATCTCCAAATAAAATGGATAATTGCTCATTTGATCCTTTCCCCTTGGTTACGCTGCTGCCCACTTGAACAAATCAGACTGGAGATATTAAATTCTTTTATCGTTTGCCATCCTGTATAATAAACTATCAACAGTTTTCAAAATACTATTTACTTTTTTTGATACAATCTTTTCGTTTTTGTATATATTAGTAAGTGTTCGAATCTATTTTTACGAGAGAAAGAGAAAAGTTTCATAATCTCATTGTGATCAACTTCAAAGCAAAAAATAGAATGACATAGAACATATATCAATGTCATTGATAAGAGTTAACAAGGACAATATATCATCAAAAATATATAGTTGTGCAAAAGATCAATCAATCGTCTTTCATCACCGTTGATGAAATAAAAGATCCATAATTGTTGAAGATATAGAAATCGATAAACATAGCTTTGGAAAAGTTACAATATTCTATGAAAATAACAAAGAAATCTTTAATGATTTGCAATTCAGATCATTGTTTTCATTATGAATGACTTTTTTCTTCACAATAAATATATATATGAATTTTTCTAATGTTAAATTCTTTTATTTTATTCATTGCAAAATTTCTAAATAATAATTTTAAAATATGAAAAAAAAAACGCTTAGCAAAATATAAATAAAGTTCATAGAAATCTATTTAAAATCGACTTGGTAAATATGATGTTACTGTTCTTTCAATTGGTATTATACGTTCATCATTGATATTCTTTATTGGAGCACGATATGATACAATTGGTTTTGTATAATAATCTGGACTATGTGTTGTACTCGTATTTAACATCGGTCTTATAAAAGCTTCAATAATAAATAGAATACCTGCCAAAATACCAAGAATCTAAATAAGAAGAATTCTTTTTTTCATTCTTTTTTTTTTGGTGATTTCATATACTTACTGCAGCAGCAGCTGCTGCACCTGGTCGTGGATGTGTTATTTCACCATATATATATTGATATCTATCTACAAAATAACCACGTTGAATAATATCAGGTGTACGTCTTAATTTATCTTCCCAAAATGCTGCACATATACCAATTGTTATCATCATAAGTCCCATAAAAATATTAAACATTAAACACTATGAAGAAAAAAAGAACAAATAATAATTTATTGAATTGTATTAAAAGAAGAAAATAATTAAATCTCTTACAAGTTGATTTATATAATAATAATTTCTACCAGAAAATCTTATACCAGAAATATGTATTATAAGAATTACAAGTGTTATAGTAAAACAAAATAAAGCAAATGATTGAAATAAAGATCGAACAAGTAATGTATTTAATTGAGGATAAATATATTGTAAATTATCAACTAATTCACAATATAAACGTGATGTAAATCCAACACTAATCAAAGCTCCAATTAAACAAATCTAAAATAAATTCAAACATATATTTTATTTTTGTAATTTTAATACAAATGATGAATTTAATTCATTGTTTCATCATCTATAATCGCCTTTCTCTATAAAACAGAATGCAGAAACATAGGCAAGTATTTAACTCGCCAGTATAAGATGAATACGATACTTATTATTGAAATTATCATCTCTATCTCATAAAAATGAGAAGTCCTTATTTGGTAGTAAAAGGTTTACTTAATACTTATTGTAAGATAATTAAAATAAATCTCCTGGTGTTTGTGAACTATACATAAGTTTCTAAGATGACGTTACCTGGCGGAACTGTGTCGATACATGCCTCATAAAAGTTTGTTCTCGACTCCTCCAAAACTCAATAGTGTTTCTCAAACTAAAGTATCATAATATGCACGGTTAAGTTATCTGATAACATGAAGCTGGAAAAGTATTGAAATCAATTTTTGGTTCATCGCTAATTATCATAGCTCATATCAAAGTTCTCAGAAAGTTTAATGATTCCAATTTATTGAATTTCATGCCCTTCTGTATTTGCAAGCGAATCAAATCATAACTATAATATGAAGAAAGTTGATTTGACTTACGAAACAAACTACTATTCTGTGGAGAATTTATACTATGGCTTCTTTTGTTTTTACAAATAAAAACCTATAAACCTCTTATTTTTCTTTTTCTAATTCGTTTAGAATTGAAACATACCAATTCAGCAATATTGAGTTGACCAGTTGGTGTTAATAAATATCCACAATCTAATCGTCCAACCATATTTAATATCTATATGACATTGGGTTTTTTTTGTTTTATTTTTTATATTATAATATTATGACAATATATTCAATTACCTTTTACTTGGCTGCTAATAAAACAGAGAAGAAGACAGTAGGCGAAAAGATATATATTTATATGAGTGCGAATAATTAGCAAATAGAACAACCGGTACGCCTCTTCATATCCTTTTTTTTCCTACAAGGATAAACACACGAGCGATATATTTCTCTCTCTCTCTCTCTTCTTGCTAGCGTATAACTCTTATTCTATTCGACGATGATGATGGATTAAGGTTATTTTGTAATATCTTTATTATTACGACTGAGAGTTCGTTTTAGTGTACAAGCTATTGATGCCAATAATAATATATATATAGACCAGTTGTATATGACACTAGTTTGTCTATATCTATGAATACTTCACAAGCTATATTAAAGAAATATAGCTATTGATGGGTGATATCTTGTCCTGAAATATTAACATAAATATTCTGATTTCACTAGACACCTTTGATTTTTTTTTTTATAGAGAAAGAATTTCAAGTTTTTACTCAAGATAAAACTACTTAATAATAAAGTTTTAATCAAATCATTATATATGGATCATCATTTGTCTATGTTTTAAATCTTAAATAATCTTTCGATAAATCGTACATAGAACATAATCAAATGCTAATAATTTACATGTAAAACAATTGTTAATTGATGAACTTCGTTGATGAGATGAATTATTTTTTCATCACATTTTCATTATCTAATTTTCTTTATTACTATTAAACTAAACGTTACTAATCAGTGATTAGATGAAAGTTATTTTCTATGGTCTTGAAATTTGCTCAAAAAAAAATCAAAGAATTTTTTTTTAAATAAATAAATGTATTATTATTAATTATTAGAATAGCTAAATAGAAGTTTTCATTACAAGCATTACAAACTGATTGTATATATTATTCATACATGACAAAATTTGTTTTTGTGTTTTATCTCATATATCATTGATGATTATCTGAACAAACCACAGTTATATGATAGTTGTTTTTGTTAACATAACAAAAAAATATTTTTATGCCAAATCGTCATTCTTTTAATCATAGATAATTTAGGATATGTGAAGATTCTTATGGATAGTATAAATGAGTAATAATTTCATTCCGTTGTTTAAACTGAAGAAAATGAAATATTTAGTAATTTTCATCTTTCAATAAGTTAAAAACAATAAAGATTGAGAAGATAAATCATGTACAGTTCAAAATTTGATTTTAAATTGTTCATGGATAGTTTTATTAATATCTATAAAAGTAAAGAAAGAATAGAATGAACGTAATAGACTTATTAAAGAATGTTACAAGGACATATTATTTTGAGTTCTATGACTAATCTTATGTTCTGAGTCATTTTACTTTCATATTAATGTAAATAAGGACAAAAGATATTTTTATAAGCAAATAGAGTATTGCTTTTTACAAACAAAGAATTGTTTACACATTAATCAGAATAACATTCAAGGTAAAATGTAAAACGATTAACAATTAAATATATCACTCAAAAAATTAAAGATATAAAGAAATAAAATTTTTTATTCGTGTTATTACTATTTAAAACTTGCAATTCTTAGGAATTTTTGTAGTCGAATTTGCTATGAGAGGACCTCCTTTGAAGTAAAACATATCAATAGAAAAATTAATATATGCACAATTTTCTGATTGTTTCGAAATATAACAAAAATAAAATTGAATAATGATACATTCATTGCTAGATTCTATTCTAAAACATGGAAACAATCAATAATAGTATCATAAAACTCTAACAATAAAATGCAAGTATCTAGATAATGAAATAATTTTCAAGTTCTGTTTGTTAATAAATTACAATTGAAACTATTAATTTTAATTAAAATCTCATTCAAATATTAATGTGAAGAATCTTATCGATATTAAAATAATTGAATATTTATTTATTCTTCAATAGTATTAAAAAGATATTTGTAAAATGTATTCTTCGAATGTTTTCTTACTTGAATTTTTTAGGGTATTAACAAATTACACTCTAACCTACTCTGAATGTCATTTTAGTAGAAAATAAAATGCAAGCGCTTGTTAGAGTGGCCCACTATAAGTTAAATACTCAAAAAAATAAATGTTTGGAAAGTTTAATCAAATATGACTCTACTACATTTTTTTTTCTGACTAGAGGCATCAAGCATTCAAAAACATAACTTCATATAACGTTACTTTTCCGAGTGGTTATGTTTTTTTTTTGTTTTTGAGCTTTTGGCTCAGAGTGGACAAACCAGCACAAGGGTATCTTTAATTTAAATGAATAAACATATGTATATTTATTTGAATTATGCCCAAACAAATATTGTTTTTTAATACAGATTGATTTCTAAAACGATTGCAAGGATAAAAATTGATTTAAATAAATTTGCAGATATTTATATATTTTACGAGAGAAGAACGTAATAAAAATTCACTCTTTTCTTCAATGAGAAGAAACTCATGGAAATACAATGTTATACAACTCCTATACAAGCATTTTAACAAAGTGTCTGGAATAGAATAAATAATATTTACTAACTTTTATTGTCGAGTATTATTATTATTTTTTTGTTGTTGCTTACACATTCTTGTAGTTTGTGATTATCTTTTTAACTCAACAACTATTTAAAAATAGTACGCACTTGCTTTTACTTTATTCGATGAATAGAGGGGAACATCCCAGGTTGTTAGAGATGAGTAACAAGCAGATAATATGAGAACATAGATGGTCATGACAAGATGAAGCTTTTATTATGATACGTCGTTATTATGCATATATTCTTTACATGTACGATATATAGGTTAAATGTACTTAAGGACAAAATATATTTGGATATTATTGCACAAAATAACCGAACATAAGAGATACAATCGTTAAGCGTAGGCATATACACATACATATCAAATCAACAGAAAGCAAAAAAGAAAAACGTTGAAGCCTACCTTGATTTTTTAATTAGCCATTGACTCAATATATATTTATTTGTCACGATTAAGAAATTGATTTGGATTTGTCCCATAATGTTCTTTTTCTGCTTCGCAATTTTCCCATGATTACAATGCTAAAAAAATCGTATATAAATAGATATCATAGAGTCAATTTTTATTCATCAATTACAAGAGAGATATAAGTATTGTTATATACAAATACATATATTTTTGTTTTATTCTGTTTAAATCCTTTGATCAAGTGAACGGTAAGGATTATTTCATTTCAAAGTAAAAATTTTTTTCTTTTATTCGTTGTGAATGAAGAGAAACAAAGGATTTCTCTTCTCTTTTAAGAGAAATATGTATGAGTATGATGGTAAATGGCATTGGTATACATGTCAAAACGTAGTCGTAATCGTAAAGACCAATACTATGATTACGTCGGATTATCAGGAATTTTATTATAATTAATCGCGATTTTTTTTATGACAATCGGAAAAGAATCCTTAGTTTAGGCGCTTTAAATAATACAACATAGATACCACACAGTTACAGCATGTAAACAGCTATCGTATACGGCTCGATTACGTAGAACCGTAAACAAACACTGTATATGATCACCTGTTTCAGGTCGAAAATTGTCGTATTTGAGTTGTACACAGTCGTGTGCTACCGTATTGTTCAACTTGGGATATCATGATTCAGAATAAAAAAATAAATGAAGATTTTAATATTTAAAAACGAGGATAGACTAACCTTCGATTACTCAGCTAGAAATATTCTGTTTCATATAAAAGATATCTAAATCAATCAATCTTGAATAATTTTCTAGATATCAAAATCTAATGTAATAATAATCATTTTACACTTTAATAGTTTATAAATTACAATTAACACTCATTGCTGTGATTTATTTGATCTTCGATTGAATATTTAACTCTTTCTATACAATATACTACTATACAAAGAAAAGTCTAACCAATACTAATATCAAATATATGTATATTAGAATGCATTTAAGTGAATGGATGAGCGTATGTACGAGTGTGAATACTATTGTGCTCATTGCTGTATCCACATTCATACTCTCTCTTCAATTGAAGAAATAATAAAACTTTCAATAATAGTTCATAGATGTAGCGTCTTTGCACGATAAATCATAAATGTTTCTCAATTCTATTTTGCTTTCTAGATATTCTAATCAATTATTATTCAGCCAATGCTACTCTTTCTTATCGGATTACTTTGCGCGAGCACTTGTCAATCACATATAATCCGACAGCGAGCAACTTGTTCATGGCCTGGACACTGTGCTGGTGATCCATGTACAACTGAGAACGACTGTGATGGATCTATGATCTGTATAAGTGGAAAATGTGGCACACCTGGCGGTACCGGATGCAGTGCACCGTGTACATGGACAGGGCATTGTTGTGGGGATCCATGTACAACTGAAAATGATTGTGATGGATCGTTAATTTGTGTTAGTGGAAAATGCGGTACTGGATCTTCTGGTGGTGGTACTACTGCCCCTACTACTACTGGCTCTTCTGGAACTTGTTCACCGTCAGGTGTATTGCAAGGCACAGGGTAATCTTTTTATATAGCTCTTCCGCGCATTATGCATTTATCTTTTCCTAGCACTAACTGCAACACAGAAAATATGTCCGAGTGCTGTCAGGCAGGACAATTTTATAATCAATATCAATGCTCTCCTAGCTCAACTAGCTCAGCTACACTTACGTTGAACAGTTTCCGAGCAGGTGGGGATGGTGGTGGTGCAGGTGCATGCTTTGGACTTTTTTATCCTGATACACAGCGTGTCGTCGCCTTGTCAACAGGATGGTACAATGGAGGATCACGATGTGGGAAAACGATTACCATTAATGGTAATGGTAGAACGACAACAGCACAAGTCGTCGATGAATGCGACTCAGTAAATGGATGTGATGCCGAACATGCGGGACAACCTCCATGTCGTAACAATATCGTTGATGGATCTCCAGCTGTCTGGCAGGCACTAGGTGTATCCACGAGCGATTCACGATATGGACAGATGACCATTTCATGGACTGGCTAATTTATATAGATTAAAAAACTTATTCGCGAACTTTCTCATTAGCTGCTGAAATCTAGAAATCGAAGAATTTCTTTACCTTGTATATACTAATACATAATATGTAAGGTTAAAAAAACTGTTGCATATAATATTTTTTTTTCAAAATAATCCATTGAAATAAAAATAATCTATCTTATTTATTTCTACATTTTTAACAAAATTTTCTTTTTCTACTGGTGTTCTATTTTTGTTATTCTCGTGTTATTTTTATTTATGATTTTTTTTTCGTTTTCTTTTTTTTTCTCAATTAAACTATATTTTCATTCTAATTATTGATTAAACTGACAGATAAACCTGTTATACAAAATATATATTAATATCTACAGCAAAAATCAACGAATTATTCTGAATTTCGATCAACTCAGTAACACTGAGATAGATTGTTTTTAAAGTAACAACTTTGTCAATTCATTCTGTTTATGACGATCATATTAAGAGTCCTCGCTAATAAAAAAAAACATCATCATCATCCATACATAACTCATCTATATTATTGCTAAGCGCTCTACCCACATCTCTGCTAGTGATTGTTCAGATCAACAAGAAGCAGTATTCATGTACTTTTGATCACTTGCTGAAGTTCTCGTAAAATTCAAGCACAAACAATCTACAAAAAAAAGGAATTTATTTGTATTCGTCATTCACAATAACATGACAACATCTCTGAGCTAGAAAATATTGAAGCATTTCGTCGTACATATTCTAAAAAGGAAGCAATTCGTTGGTATACACATAATTCTTTTCTGTATCGTATACTAAATAATGCATTGCGAATACAGAATATTGATATCTTATTTACGCCTGGCTTCTTCATCGATGATCTATATAATAAACTAGAATATTTATATTCTCAACAAATACAAACAAACAAGTTGCACTGATGTTCATCGGTAATTCATCATCAAATAATTCAAGTACAGAATCAGTTTTATTTGAAATAATCATTGACACTGAAAGATGTCGGCAATCACTAGTAGATATAAAACATATGAGCTACAGGAAGGAAGAAGACGAGATGCTTTTTTCAATGGCTACTGTCTTTCGTATTGAATCTGTGAATAGATGGTATCCTGAAGATGTTTGGATAGTTTGCTTAAGAATGAACGGAGAAGTAGATGAAGCATTGAATGTGTTCGCTAAGAGCATCAAAGCAGAAATCGGTTGGCTGGATAATTTGAATGGATTCGATGGTTTATTAATGAAAATGGAAGATTTTCAGAAAGTTGAACATTTTTTTTTTTGATGTTACTTAAATACACAGAATTTGGTGATTCATTAACGAAGGTTAAGTATTACTCGAACCTGTCCCTGATTTACAATGAGCTGATGAGTTATGATAAAGCAATATCTTAGGCTGAAAAAGCTCTTCAATTACAATCATCTGACCACAGTCTATTGGTGGCTATCTACAATAACCTCGGTCTTCATAATGTAAATAAGGGGAATACTGTTCAAGCCTAGGGGGGAAACGGCGGATTTCATACTTCCGAGATTCGCTGGATTCCCATCGTACTCTCAGGATTTCCACTAGTACGCACCAGTGTCAGTTCTGGGACTGGAGCCGGGTACCAGTGCTACGAGATATATGCTTAACTGATCTATGTTTTATTTATGGAAGTATCCTTCGGTCCTCATGTTCTATAAAATTCCTCCACATGATACAAGACAACCGTATAATAGATGTCCATTCGAAATGGAAGCCTAGCGCCAAGGTTATCACTTTTCAAACACATTATAAGTCCATTTATCCAAAATGAACACAGGACAGTTAGTTTCAGAAACTTAATAAATGATCTCATTGCCTCTCACTATTTAATTATAAGTCAGTTTATGAGTCTTAGTTGTTTTGCTTTGTAGATATTTTCTATCAATAAAAAGTTAAAGTCTTTTAAGTGTCAAAAAACGTATTGTGTAGAAAGCTCGAAAAAAAACACCTCGAAAAAGAAAATCTCGAAAAAATAAAATTTTGAAATAAAAAATCCTCAAGCTGACAAATTATGAAAAAAAATCTTGAATTAGTTGCAATATAAGATATCGATTAAGTGATGAAGGAATATATGGACGTGCTCAACGATAAGATACTTCAATTTGCTTTCTTCCTATTATCAGTTAAAAAACCTAACTATATTCGGACCAAGTGACCACCCTCATCACTAAGGTACTAATTTAAAATATTAGCTGCCAATGACACACAAAAAAGTAACGAATAAATATTTTTACATATTTATTTTTATTTTACTGATAAAACAAAGTAAGAGATTCTTATTGTGTACATTTCAGTTTTCTGATCGCTCTATCATATTTATTATACCAGTTATAAATTAATTAAAATTCGTTCTTGTAATCAAGTTTTCGGACTATAATGATATAAGATAACTCGCTGATTTATAACGATTTATTGTATCATTTTGTAAAAATTTATACATTTCAGTTTTTACATGTATGCAATTGAATAGTGTTAAATAAAGATTAAATTTCTACATCATTGTTTTTTTTGTATTGATTTGTATCTTATTGATATAGATGTTCGTTGATATGAAACATAGAAAGATTGAACATAAATTATGACGAATTCTTTTTATTATATAGATTTATTTGTTTTTTCACAATGAACTTTCGTTACAGAATGAATGTTTTCAATGCTAAAATGTAGTGGCAGATTTAAGAGGTGTGAGGCCAGGACAGAGGAGTGTTTGCCGTCCTCTCCGGATTTTTTTTTCTATTTTTTCTCAGCAAAAATGAACAAAAAACGAGTGTACAGTACCTGAGATGAGCTATAAAAAGTAATTTGATTTGACTAGTCGAAATTGTTCATAACAACATCGCCTTTTGTACAGTTCCTTAGATAAAGTCACAGATAAATGACATTGTCACTTTTCTTGCCTTCAAGCATATACTAATAAAAACAAAAAACAGTTACGTAAAAATATCTGTTCAAGATAGTGTTTTATCCAAGATAGGGTCAAAAGCATGACACTTCCTAGAATATCAGGTCAATCCTTCCAGGATTCATGGTCATCACATTGTGAATTTCGTGATTGTCTCGCTTCCTGAAAGTCGATATCTGCCTCTTCAGAATTCCAAATAGTCCTCTCGACAGCGAAAACTTGACTAAAACACTGATTCAATGTTATTTAAGAAAAAAAGAAAGAAACACTTAGATCTAACCTTTAAAACTAAAACATACTATTAAATGTTATATTTCCTTTGATTCGACAAATCATTACTTCAAAGAATATTCCATCATTTTCACATATTTTCTTTTTTAAACAAACTGGTATTTATCTTCCATTGATCTATTCTTACGAAACTAAACATATTTTCATAATCGATATAGTTTTGATAGAATATTTAGTTCTCCTTGATAATTCATCATTCTATTAGTATTCTTTATCAATGTAAATATCATTTTGTATACTAATCATTGAAAGCAATGAGTGTCAATTGATTTCTTTGAAATAAATATTGATCATCATTCATTGTTTAAGACACTGTGAATATTGGCATTGGTGCATTCCCTTCACCTAAACTGCAGTTCACAATCACACTATAATTTATTCATTTTAT
Organism: Rotaria sordida; assembly: GCA_905250125.1. Classification (NCBI taxonomy): domain Eukaryota; kingdom Metazoa; phylum Rotifera; class Eurotatoria; order Philodinida; family Philodinidae; genus Rotaria; species Rotaria sordida. The sequence goes on along the minus strand of CAJNOL010001079.1, from coordinate 16,635 downwards.
GGTGAGATTTGAGGATATTACGTGCGTTTTTCTGAACTCTCTCACAGAAGAAAGTAACGTGATTTTCTAAAAATTTTGATTTTCAAGGTCTTTCAAGCTTCTCTATTAATTTTTGACAGCTATAGTCAATGTTTATCATGCATCACTAAATATGATACGTGAATACAATACTCAAACATGAAAAAGCCCAGAATGCAATCGAAACTATTAAATATCGAGTCATAAAAATAAATCTACACTAGCAGAGAAAACAGCCCAAGATTTTAATTGTGATTCATTAATTTTTTTATCAAAAAATTGAAATTTTTGTTGAATAATTTTTAAGATAAAATTCATATTCATAAAAAATAATTGATCAATATCAATTAAATGTATGTTACCAATATAAAATAAATGAAGATTATTTTCAGTTATATAATAAATCAATGAAAATAAATGAATTAACATTAATATTGATTAATTTCATAAGAATTGTTATTGAACAATTTTAATTCAATAGATTCAAACAAAATTGTAAATTAATAAAGTGTCTTTTATTCGTAATCAAGACCTAAATAAAACAAAAAAAAGAATATTTTTGTGTCTAAAAAAATTAGCAAACTTGTCTCAGAATTACGAAGTGAGCGAGTGTTTCTATGGGCGAGAAGAAGAACCATGTCCATAGGCGCAAGCATACCCACACCCTTCAAATTTGTTGTTAACTGCTTCAATACAATTGATCGGTTCGTCAAGTATTCACCATTTATCAATTGCGTTGAACATGGACTAAAGCAAAAGTAAATGCCTCTTGCAAATAACCTTCATGCAATCGGAGAGAAGAACGATCAAAACAAATATTCTTCGCTTTTTGCATTATCTTTTATGAAACATGTTCTTATCTTTTTTTGCCCGCTCGCACTTGTTTATCTATTTCGACTTCATATAGTCAATAAATGCTGACAAACAACATTTACATTTACGTCGAACAGAAGGTGAGTGAAGCTTGTAGCTTTCTCTAGATGTTTGATAATGAATTCATACGTGTACTTCTTGAACCACTGTAACGGTATCCATGTAGGAATAATATTCTGAGAGATAACTCACATAGAGCTCAAATACGAAAGATATCTTTCATGAAAACGCTTGTCACATCTAAATCTATAAGGTAGTCCAAAAAACGATTTACTCCTTTTTGAAATACTCTTCCTACATGTTTAATATTCTGTTTTTTTTATTGAGTGCTTCTTGCAATAGATAGAACTGAGTGAACTTCATTGATTTATTTTCACTTCGATATCGTTCTGCCATAATGTAAGACAGATACATAATTCAATATATATGAAATTTACGTGAAGCGGTGTACCTTCTATGAGAACAAAAACAATATTTCATTAAGGATTCGCTTATTGCATGAATATCTTAATAATAGTTTAAAACCAGCCATTATTCGAAAGAGTTTATATGTATACTCACATCATGAACTTCAAAAAGTGTAGTGAAAAAATTACAAGTCTGTATCCATATCATTATTGCTTTATTGAATTTCCACAAACAGATTAGTAAAAAAGTAAAGATAGTTTTGTTTCACAACAGAAGCCATATTTTGTCTCATTATCTTCAATGAATGTGCTTTCGAAATAGAAACATTTCTATTTATTAAACAAAGATCAGTGCTTTTGGGTCACCCTATACTGTTATGAAGAAAATCTACTATGGAAAGTGTCGGATACTGGTTAAGCCATCAGACTATTTCATACAAAAACATTTCCAATTTTTCCATGAACACTTATTTTGTGGATTGTGCTGTGCTAGAAATGTGTTTCGTACGAATATAATTTTTTTACTTAGAGTCATCAATTACCATGAAGTTCGGTCTATATTTATCGAAAAATCGAACACCTGAATGGTATTCTCAATATATCGAATATGATGAAATGAAACGAATGCTTACCGAATCGGTTGCTGAAGCCGAACGATTGATCGACATCAATGATAGATCGGCACGTGAGCAATTTTTTGTTCTTGCCGATGAACAGTTTTTTCAGGTAAGATTGACTCGATATTTGATACTAAAATTGATCAACAAGCAGATGAAATATTCTGTTTCGCATGGATTGGAAATGTTTCATGAGCTACAATGGAATGGTTTTTGTACCTAGGCTAGTCATTCTTGTCTGTTCAGAATATATTCGATATCGACTTTACTGTTCATGTGCTGTCAGCACTTATGCATCGACTAACTTCATCAAACATTGGAATATCTAGATTTATCCCTTTTTGGAGATAAGCGCGGAACGAAGGAATTCTCTCAGCTTGTTGATCAGTTTTGGCAATTTTTCTGCATGCAACCTATAGATCTGTATTGTTTCTTACCTTATTTTACTAGTTCTGCAAGAAAGAAGCATCGAAAATCAATAATTTCTTTGCTGAAAAACTTGCCGAGTAAGTTGTTATTAAAACTTTTCAGTATATGACATTGATTGCTCTTGTAACAATCTTACAACTGAATACAATGGACAGGCAGATTTAGTTTTTCTAACAAAGACTGATTTATGTACCACTTGGACACAGTGTTTTTTTCATTTGTAAAAGTTTGACGAGAGCACGAGAAAACATTCTCTTGACAGTTATTTCATTGTTTACCTTTCGCATCGTACTTGAGTATTGTGTTTGTAGAGCACTGCGACTGTTTGAACCTCTTAAAAATGAACTCAAGAATAGTGAACAAAGTCGTCGATCTCGACAGAACATGAATTCAACTGTGTTAGACCTGGATGGTCCAGAAGGCAACCATGACGAAAGAGATAATGGCATGCTCCTTGCTGATTCATCTTCACGAAACACCTTTCGATCATGGCTAGCGCAAACAAAACTTCATAAACCTGTCGAAACGATACGAAAAGTTCGCATGAAGCGAACACGACATCTTAACATCAATAATCTCAAATTAGCATTTAGTGAATTCTATTTGATGTTGGTCCTCTTGAAAAATTATCAAACACTCAATTCGACTGGCTTTCGTAAAATTTTGAAAAAGCACGATAAACTATTTCAAACGACGCGCGGTGATGAATGGCGGTAGGCTTCTTGATTTCTCTTGTACAATCTTGAACAAAAGTAGATACTTTGTCCTCTCTGCAGCACCATTATTTTCCATTATTCTAGATTAGTATTTAGGGTGCGTGCGAGTTTTAGTAAACCATGATTGTCAGCATCACCCCGCCTTCGATCGGCTGATATTCACTAGAGTCATCAGTTCAACATTCTCATATTGAAATTCTAGTTACAAGTTAGAAAAAAAGGTGGAAAAAACAGTTTTTGAATGGATTGAGTATGGTTTTGCTAACACGGGTAAGCACCATCAATTTTTGTCTCGTCGTCTCAAATAGTACGATATATCAGAAACTCTCTGAAGTCAGCTAAATGATTCTGCAATCAAAGTCTTTGCAACAATAAACCACTTTATGCACCTTCTCATTACTTGTTATTCGCTGAAGAAATTGAAGGAAAACGATATTTCAAAAATGTTTCGTCTGTCTCGCCACATTTCTACGGTTGATTTTTACTTTATTTCATGTGCTACATGATGCTCGATGTGCCTGGCTTATTAGGTGTAAATCCTGTTACATGCAACCAAATCGGTTAAAATCAGCTCTAGTTATTGAAAGTTGAATGAAAAATAGGCCTTTCTGCTTGTCAGCAGCTTTTAACATGAAAATTACACCCATGTTCTTCTATTGTAATTTTCTGTCATATTCTTGCTGAAGATAATTGCAACAACAAGCTTTCGAACGAGTGATTGCACGAAAATAAATGTCGAATAATGATCTACATATAATTTTCACAATGTGATAATAATGTTGAACTGATAACTCTAGTGAATATCAACCTAGAATAATGGAAAATCATGGCACTGTAGGGGACGGGGAAGAGTGAGTACTTACTTTTGTTCAGGACTTTATATGAGCTATGGAATCATCAGAATTTTACTCGAATAGGAAAGTGCACATCGACACGATACCATTTCACACATCGAATCGAATCGACGAGCTGATGACTGAAGTCGAAAACCTCTATACTGACACATTGGAATCTGGAGATCGAACAAAGGCTATGCAGCGTCTCCGTGTTCCGCCTCTCGAAGAAAGACAGTCGCCTTTAGTGACATTTCGTGTTGGAATGTTTGTCGGTAAGAATCATCAGTTCGCACAGGATTTTATACACGAGCTAACGGATGGTCCATTAGTGACGAATTTCTCAGTATTTTCACTGTAGCTTTTTTTTTCAGTTTAATCTTAAAGTCTAATCTTGTTTTTAAAAGATATCTCTTCCAATTCTCTACAAAATCCAATTGAATTGATTTGTATAGAAAGTGTACAAAGAAAATGACACAAAGAGTGAATAATGCTAATATATAAACAAAATTTCTTCTTAGGACAATCCATAAGTAGTGAATTTTATAGATAAGACTCCGCAGAATAGAGTTAATCATGTTTTTGTACTACCGCGTATTTGAACTAGAAGCATCTTTGCTTTTTCATTTCGTTGATAAGTAGTAAGGAATTATTGATATCATGTCTGTGCTTAAAAGTCTAGCCACTTTTCAAATCTGTATCTTTGTTAATACTGTCTGATAAGTTCTTTGGAGAGAAGTTGTACAGCATCATTATTTTTTATCCATTTCTTGTGTCAAATTGTAGCTACGAAGAGATACTTCAATTGTAACATTTCCAATTCTAAGGCATTGAGTTTACTTATATATCACAAATCTAGGACGTGTCATCGTTATATTATGCACTGTAATCAAGGTAACAACTTTGTTTTGAATGGAAGATCATTTGAAGAAGCCTATCGACAAATTTTTTGAAACAAATGAATTGTGTATAAGTCGGCATGTCCACTAGATCGAATTCCCGAAGAAGTAAAAGCATGATTAACTCTATCCTGTGATGTTTAATCTGAAAAAGCTATTAAGTTTGGACTGTCCTTAGTGGTTGTGCATTTTTTACGTTTGAGAATATTTTAAATGGTTCAGAACAAATTTAACAAAACTGAAGAAGTTTTCTAGCTCTTTGAAGTCTGCTATCTTTTGTCGTACAGTTTAAAATCCAGTAGAGTGCAAACGAGTGTTGAAAAATTCAACTTCTGTAATCAAACTCAAAATAATACACGCCTACTCATTTTTCTGACTAAATAAGAAGACAGCTTTGGCTGAATCTTTGTAGTTTCATTTCAAGCAATGACGTACAATAATCTTTTCTCATGAACACAAAACGTCTACGAGCTTAATATACGTATTCCATTTTGGCTTCCTCATTAGACGTTTTCTACGACTCATAAAAATCAAGAATCAAAAAAGCCAAGTGTTTGAAAGTCATCAACTTAAAAAAAAACAATCGGAATCGCAAAGACTAATGCGCTATTAGTTCAATTAATATCCGTTGATAAATGTTATCAAGAAGCATAAATGCTATTTTGATTTAAACTCGATTGCACAAATATATGAGAGTAGTTTGACAAAACAGTAGTTTCAACTTAAGAAGTTTTGCCGGTTTTGAGTATTATGTATTCTTTGTTTAATTTTTATCGCACAGTTTCTTTACATATTAATTCGATTGGATTTGGACACGAATTTGATGGTGATAGTTTTGAAAAAAAGAGATCAGATTTAAAGACTAACATGAAAAAGAAGTCTTAATCGAAGTATTGGAAGGTTCATTATTTATAAGTCATTCATAATGTAGAACTACACTTTACTTCTCTTTTCAGGCATGTTGTGTCTTCTCATTCCGATGATATTTATTCTTAGTAACACTCTGCATAAGAGCCAATCTGGCAAGCCGCTTGCTTGGCAACCAGCACTGCATCTCTATCGCTCCTCGTTTCTCATTGCTCTTCATATAATTTTTGTCTCCATCAATATTTATGGTTGGTCACATTCGGGCGTTAATCATGTTCTCATATTCGAAATCGATCCACGCAATCATCTAACCTATCAACGACTACTCGAAATAGGTACGTTTCTCATGGTTTTATGGTTTATCAGTTTTATCGCCTTTATCATATCATCCTATTACGATGCTCAACCTTTTGCACAACCATTGGTGTTCGTCATCTTTCTTATTATTTTACTAATCAATCCAATTCATATATTCTATTATAAATCTCGATTTTGGTTTTTAAAAAATCTCGGTCGAGTTTTCTTAGCACCATTCTATCATGTAGATTTTACGGGATTTTGGCTCGGCGATCAACTCATATCACTCGAATTGGTCTTTTTCGATCTTCAATATTTTATTTGTTTTTACATTTATGATGTTCATTGGATTCATCCGACTGAGAAACATGGTGTATTTTGTGCTGGTTGGTCACAATTTTTTCTTCAGACAGTTTTCATTCTACTTCCATCTTGGTTTCGTTTTGCACAATGTATAAGACGATATCGTGACACGAAAGCAAAATTTCCGCATTTGGCCAATGCCGGCAAGTATGCCAGCGGCTTTTTAGTTGCCATCACAAGTACTGTTCGGCGAGCAACCATTCCTCAATATCAACAACATCAAACATCGAGTCCTTTTCTTTATCTATGGTTTGTTTCATCAATGATCAGTTCAATCTATAAACTCATCTGGGATCTTAAAATGGATTATGGCTTTTTCGATAAGAATGAAGCTGAAAATAAATATTTGCGCGAACAAATCATCTATTCGTCGAAAAATTACTATTATGCTGCTATCATCGAAAATATTCTCTTTCGATTCATTTGGATCATCAATATATTTGTCTATTTTAGCACATCTGCAGCCGAATACGCCGATATCATTGGTTTTGCTTTCGGTATCATTGAAGTTTTTCGACGATTTATCTGGAATTATTTTCGTTTGGAAAACGAACATTTGAATAATTGTGGCGAGTTTCGTGCTGTTCGCGATATTCCCATTCAAATGACAGTAGCAGTGGCCAGTGGATATGCGGCACGTTTAGAGAGTATTGGATCGATATCGAATCTTGGAGATGAACGCAACGCAATACGACGTCAATCCACGATCAGCGGAGAGCAAATAACAGGAACGGACAGAACCCGAAAATTAACAGTTTTAAATGAAGCATTTGATGCTGAGGCCACCCTTTCGACAAGTTTAACGACAGAAACAAATAGAAATCAAGCAAGGAACGTTTCACATAATCTAGAATCGTCTTCAAACACTGCATCAAGTTCTAATTCTCTGGTGGTGGTCAATCCGTATTATACTCGAACACAACCTACCTAGATGAGAGCAAACGTATTGGTAGTACTCGCAATCTTGTACTGTACGGAAGTGTGAAAACGACGTAGATTTTGGTAGCTTGAAGTGTGTTCAGTATTTTGTTCATATGCTATTAATACTTAGAGAATAAACGTATTGATAGTCCTAATTTCTTTGTCTCTCTTTTCTTTTTGATAATCGTTGTCGCATAGAATATCAAACACTGATGTATACTCACAGCGTAACCAGACAGGAATAAAAATTGTACATCTTTGAATTTTAATTTGCGATTCAAAAAAACCACCGGACACTTTCTATCAAAGATGGGCAATTTCGAACTGAAGTTGTAGTTAACTTTGGAGTTGAAGTAGAGCTGCAGTTTATCCACTTTTTTTTGGCTTCAAGTCTGATGAAAGAATCGACTCAAGTTATCTCCTTTGGAGAAACACGTTTTTTAAAAACAACCACTCCAAGTTAGGAGCAAAGCTTGTTCGACTAGGTTTTGAATATATGATTTCTGAGGTATGGTGGATGTGGTCTTTACTGATACTTACATGCACATCTACACTCACAGCCTTTTTCGAGAATTTCAATTAATTGTTAAATATGGTCGAAAACATGTCTTCATAACAACGAGTAGTCGCATAGTTCTTACATCTCCTAGAACAGTGCGTTACAATTTTAATCACTTCTATGTACTTTTTATATTTGTGCTGTACTAATACTCGAGTATGACATTTGTGTGAAATCAAATTATAGTATCCTGTGTGAATCGGTAAGGTGTTTATTTAAAGATTTGCCTTTTCTTACAAAATCAATATCATAGATACAATAAAAAGAAAAATTAATATATGAAATGTCACAATTACAGAGATGTCAAAGCCATAATCTAACAGAATTCCAAAAGTCACATGTATAGTAAAATTTTTTTAGTTCTGTATTTTGTTCGATCCATTCACATGTTATCAATTGTTCATCATTGATCTTGCGTGGTTGTCTGATGACTATAGTTGTTAATATTTTCTTCATTCTATTTAAAAGTAGTGGTAGATCAGTAATAAATGATGAATGAATATCGAGTCGTTTGATATGAGTAAACGAATGACAAAGTGCATCGATATCATTTGAATATAATACATGAAGTCTACTCTGAAAGTCATATTCAATCTTCAAATCAACAATATGAGGCCATTGATGAAGAAAAAGACGTTTGAGATTAATACCAGAGACTTTCAACCGACGCAAACAAGGCAAACTATGTAAAAATTCGATGTGTTCGTACGATGGATTTCTACTCCACTCAGGACCAATATTACATGTCAGAATTCGCGACGTATCAAGACCGATTGCGGGATCCTTGAGCGTTGTAGATAACATAGTAGTAACTTGTGACAAATACAATTCTTTGATATGAGTATAACGATATAAGAGCGGATATTTCAAATATTGATCATTAATTATTAAGCAATGAACATGAGAAAATAATGTTGGTTCTGATGCGGTTGTTTCTGATATTAGTGTTCCAAAAATTTCATGTGGTGGATAAATGATAATAGAAGAAGAATTCGAATAGAGTATTGAAGAATCGTTAGTGTTCGAGCTTCGATCAAATGTAACAAACCATTTTTTCTCTTCAAGCCAAAATTTCGTGCGAAATGAGTCAAGATTAAGTGATTGTTGTTCAAAAGCATCATAGTAGAATTGAAATTTAAATTCGAAATGTTTTACGTATTTCAACAATTGTGCCCAAGCGAAACCATTAGCCATATCAATATCAACATTATCAGCAATGACTGTCAAATAGGCAAGTCGTGGAAATGAAGAAAATAAAGTTGTCATCTCTGTCCAACTAATAGCCCACAGTTCGATCCGTAATCGTTCCAAATACAATAGATGAGGATGAGGTATACCTAATTTCAAATCTGGAGTTTCAAAACTACCATTAAGTGTATGAAGCATTGGTGCAACAGCAAGAAGACTCAATAAATCAATTGTTATGAATTCTATATGAAAATATTGAACAGAAGATATTATTGTTGAATTTGGAGGACGAATTTTCACATCATGATCGTCAAAGCCAGACATTTTGACAGAGAGACGTTGAAGTGACGACGAAAGAAAGAGTAGTTCACTCAAAGTAGAAGATGTCGTTGATGTAGATGCTAATATATCAGAATAGCACAAATAAATCGAGAAGATCACGATAAGTGGTGGAAATCGAGTTTTGATTAAGCACCATGTATCATATTCTATATATGTCAAAGTCAGTGAACGAAGATTCGGAAATGTAATATCAATGATGTTGAATCGTGAGAAGAAAAGATCATTTTTTACAAATTTCATCACATCGTTTTCATCAAAAAGTTGCAAAGATACAATTTGAGAAGTTGAATAAAGTAGTTGACTACAGATAATGTCAAAGTGATTCTTGTTCATAAAATTGTCCACACAACTAAAGTTCAATTGAAAGCGAGGATAGGCTAAAGAAATCGAACGAAGACGTTTGTTGACGAAACATACAGATGAAAGAATATCAAGTGATGGAACATTGTCAAGAATTGTATAAATTAATTCAACAGGCAACAATGTAAGATAGTCCGGCATACTTTGTCTAATCATATGACTGCTATTTCTCTGTTTCTTAAAGATATATATGCAGACGATCGAAAATAATAACCGTCATGTTCGCACTTCATTAAAATATTTGACGAATATATTGGTCGTCTGTTGCTTAGAAAATGCTCTTTTTCTATCTTGTTCGCAGCTATGATTTGATAAATTCATCTTCTTAATGTTAACTGTAGGTCGACAGACTAATAACAGCAAACAATATTCTACCTAAGCTATGCTTTTCATTTTAGTTAAATACAGAGTTAAAAGGAATTTGTTTCTTATTTTGTGGAACTTGCTATTGAGATAAATATCTTTTAGATTGAATCAAACAAATCGCATTGCCTAAACTGACAGTCTTTTCAATGAAAAAGTGTGTCTTCGTATGTTTTTTTCATAATCCACACGTGTTACGTGTGAGTTCTTTTATTGTTTGCCCTATCATATTCATTTTCCTTCATATTGACAGACTTCAATCAAGTAGCTACGGCATGTTTTAATGCTATGAAATTCGACTGCTGCATTTATACTGTTGTTCTGTTTCTTCTCTTCAATCATATAGACATTGATATTTTATATTCTATATGATATGTTCATACTCATGACGACGACTTTTTTTCTTTTTGACTATGTATTTTATTCCTTACATCCGTAGACACTTTCAAGAGATATAAGAGAGGCCAAAATATAATATAACAGGACGAGGGGTGAGATAATGACGCCATATAACGAGAATAGAAACGTAAACATATTAGCTTGAAAAGGTGGCTGACTATCGTCGATTGATATCTATCCAGAAATCAGAATGCATAGAGTCACTACGCTATATATTTGATAAAAACTATATGCTAGTAAGAAAACACACTATTTAATTTCAATTGTCTGTATCACAAATCGATTCTAGCCGGAAATTTCTGATAAAATTAATTTAATTCTTCAACTGATGAATATCTTTAAATATACCAGATGTTTTAATATTAATTAGTACTAAGAAAGAGAAATTTAGATGAATATGTTGAAGAAGTGTGAAGTCAAAGTGTTGTAAACTTATCGAAATTCTGTCAGATCTATGTTTTATTTTCCAAAAGAATAAGATTCTATATGTCATTTAGCAAGAATTTTATTTCACAAATAAAAAAAAGTATTCTGCAAATGATAATTGTTTCAATGCAACGAATCGACATAAATTACGAAATATCATTTATGCTAAACGAAAAAACTCATTTGACAATGAGTAATAATTGTTTGTATTAGATGTTATCTTGCGAAGACGTTATCATGGAGTTGCCATTTCAAAAATGTTTAATGCACATCTTTGTTTATTAGAATCAACTAATTGAACTGGTAGACAGTTATCTAGTGAACTACTAGGTGTAACTGGTTTTGTCTTTTAATACAATTACAGATAAAGATACTAACTTTGCTCTGAATGTTGATACTATCGATCAGCTATTGTACAATTAGAAATATTGATTAATGCTGAGTATCTCTAAAATATTCTATTCTTAAATAATTTTATTCTCATGTTTTATTACCATTAATTCATATTACTCGCATATTTTATAATACTGTTATTAAAGATAAAAGTAATTGGCGTATTACTCAAATAAATGCTATATAACTTCTTCACATCATTTGTTTAGTAATAGTTGCCAATTTTTATTGAAAGAACTGCTTGATTGGTATTTAAAAATTGGATGAGGCAACCATTCTTTGAATGATCTTATATGGAAGCAAATATGGATATATCATGATGTAAATACATTTTCAATCAGTAACCATTTTGTTGCTGCTGATGGTTTGATCATACAGAATTTATTTCGAATCAATAGTTATATGGAGGCGAATGTTGTTTTCTTTCACTAACCGATGCACAATATCAACGTAATACCAATCAATGACAAGAAAGCTATTCAAAAACTTAAAGAAAAAGCTTATGGTTTAGCTAAAGTATCTTATCTACGTAAAGGATATATTTTCAAAGATCGAACGTGTCTTAGAGCATGTAAACTTTAGATTTATGCAATGTCAAAATGTAATTATTCATCATATACGCAAGAGCATTATTCAAATCTCCCATCTTATGTACCATTACGTGAGATGATCAATGGAAACATTGGTCATTTAATTGTAATTGGTAAAAGAATAGCATAAACATTTTTAGTGAATTGAACAACTCATTAATATCCTGTAGAGTTTTCGATTGGATAAATAGCAAATGTAACTAGTGTATATATTATTCAGAATAATTTACAAAATATGACAGATATAGTCAAAGAAGAATATTTTAGATGTATTCAATCACTAGTGAAATTATCCAAACGCATATCATACTTAATCCATGGAAAACATTAGCTACATGACTAATTTTATTAATTCCAAATATAGATTTTTTTCAGAATATATTTTCGAAAAATAATTGGAAGTGAAATTTCACAATGGGTATGAAAAGAGAATAGTAGCTGTGTGTGATCAATAATATACATATATATGAGTTTGATCTCAAAGTTTAATGCTCACTACACATATATATATATACTTAGGTTATCAGCTCTATTATAAATTCTATGAACAAATAGTGGATGGAATTATGCTGTAATTAATCACTACTGATAGAATCAACTGGGCTAAAAACAATTTTTCAACAGCCTAAATAGTGGTATATATTAAAAGATTGAACATAAAGGAATCTATTCCCGACATTATAAACCAAAATTTCCAACAGAAAATATTAACATATCCTATATATATATATATATAATTCATAAGTGACGAAAGAAATTCAGAAGGTAATTTAATTTTTGTAAAAATCCATTGATCAATGGATCTATCACTTAATATCATACAAACTCCATATTTATTAGACATGCCATGCTACAAATAAGTTAGATGAACACCTTAACACATCTAAATGATGAATATAAAATATGATAATATATGAATTCACCATTAAATTCAAAGTTTGAATCGTAAATCTCAATGAATACCATAAAATAAATGATGATATTTTATTTGAACTTACTATTATCGGAATTTTAAAAAAAGGTCCTCGTGCAAAATGCTTATAACTTTTGAACGAAGATACCTAGAGCCCTGTTGTTTTCACCATTCGAAAAGGGAGATAAGGGGACGTCTTTTTTGCCAACATCGTATAGGACGAAATCATTTAAAAATCAGTCATTTCTACAAAACATCGAAAAAATGTATAAAAAACGGTCTGCCATTCAGATGAAATTTTGACGAAAAGTAAGAAAATACGCTTAAAAATTAAAAGAACTCTATAGTTTTCGTGCGATTGAATAGACAAGTTTATTTGTTCAACATTAGGAGATGGAAAGATAATCATTTGAATTACATCTTGAACTATACATCTGACGTTCCTCTATCTAGATCAGATGTCAGAACCAAAACTTCATTGGAATGACAGATCGTTTTCATGCATTTTTTCGGTGTTTTGTAGAAATTACTGATTTTTAAATGATTTCATCCTATACAATATTGAAGAAAAATATGTCCCCTTGTCTCCCCTTTCGAAAGGCGAAAACCGCAGGGGTCTAGCTATCTTCGTTCAAAAGTTATAAGCGTTGGTCTTTTTTTAAAATTCCGATAATAGCAATTGTCACACAAAAATGCATATAATTCAATTAGTATGCGTGAAAATGGTGCATACTTTGTAGAGATACCCCACTTGTGTTTGTACAACGTTGCTACTGTCCAATAAGATAGTCATGTGCTGTGTCATGTGCTTTTTTTCTGTTCTCTTTTGATTAAACAGTTTTGCTTTCACTTTGAGTAGATATCTGGTCATATTTGTGTTTTGTTTAGTTATTCAGTGGATATGTGTCTTTTTTTTCTTACTAAACACATCCTAGAAAGATTTCTCCTTGTTATCTAAGTTATTTGTTGACAAACCCCAAGAGATAACTTAAAATTTCTCCACGTTTTAGTTGCATTTGCTTCGAATAACACATTTTGTCACTTGTACTGTGCTTTCGTCGAACTTTTATTTGTTATCCTTCAAAATAGAATTGAAGTAAGTAGAAAGAGAGAACACTGAAGGAACATTTTCATTTCAAGAAATTTAAAATGATCTTTCTCGTATTCTTTTTCCAATATTTTTCTGTTTTATATACGTTTCTTTCATTTCAGTATGCTTTCATTCTGTCCCTCGACATATGCTGAGTGACGATATTGGTTATTTTTTCGAAATGACTTGAGAATTTGAAACAATAGATTATATCTTTCCAAATTCATTTGTCGTCAAAACAATTTTCTTCTAGATTTTTGCCTTGTCTCCTATTCAATTATGTATTTTTTGTTGTAGAGTTTTACATCTATTCTACAAGTGAAAAATCAATGGAGATCAATGGCAAAGTTATCATATTAGGAAGTATTATTTTCGTTCTTCTCCTAGCTTGTATAACAACTTTGAGTGTTTTATATGGCAAAGAACGACGAGAAACAAAACAAATTGACAAAGGTATTAATAGTACTATAGGAAATGGAACTAGGTGCATTAGTTTTTATAAATTCATTTTTTTCTCATTCGATTGATACATCAACACCATTCAAGTATCGCTGTAAAGGAGATGCATGTTGATCGATGAAATCAGTGACTTAACGAGAATTTGACGGTGGAAAGGGAGTGAGTTTTAGGTCCCTAGCCAACACTTGATTAAGCCATGAAATGAAACAGATGAGTAACTAGATGCATAATAAGAGAAACTTTTTTTTTAATTTAAAGAACAACCATCTCGATCACCAAAAATAGAAGACTATTTTAACTAGCAGATAATGCATGTACATGCTCTATGCAGAACAGAGCGGTGCACACATATTTAAATTCTAGTCGATCTCAGGCACGACTAGCAATTAGAATCGGAGTATTTATGTGCATATGCTATTTCAAAGAAATAAGTCATAAGCATCGTCTCCATTTTTCTATGATCGAACAGAAAGCATCAAGGGCGTTGCTTGCTCATAGTGGAAAAAGAACTGAGTTATATATGTATTGTATAGAAATTGAGTTGAAATTTATAGAACGCTAAGCGCTTCAAAATTTATTGACTATAAATTTGAAATGATACATGGATGATAATGACGTTCAAGCTTGGCGATAGGCCAGAGAACAACCGATTTCGAGATAATTTTGATGCGACTTCCACTTAATATGAATAAACACTATAAGATGAACTCAAGTTTTATACAAAAATCGTCAGACTTAACTATGCATAATCATGAAAAAAATTCAGCAAACTTTACTAGACAAACTAACGAAGTTACGAACAAAGACAAACTACTCTTGATTAATTTCGTTCTATTTCAAATGTATCTAGCTTTGGTCACATGCAACTTAATCTCTGATCAACATCTAAATTTCTGACGTAAGTTAGAATATGAGACCAACATTTACGGCTCCTAGTTTTCGCATACACCTCAACGTGTTAGTGTGGAAAATCTGTCTCTGTCCTTGCTGAATTATTGATTCATAGCTTCGACTATCGTTTTTAATACGTTTTCTTTTTTCGATTCATCTTGCAAAAACTCTTGTATTACTGCGAGTTAATAAATAATATAAAGTGAATGTTTAGTTATTAGAAGTATTTTTCTTTGATTACTTTCTAAGTAAAGGTACATGGACATCAATTATAAATCCAATAACATACTCTCAATCAGCAATAGAAAAATTACTTAACGAAGGTGGTTATGTTATGATAAGTGCAGGACGCAATAATAAGATGCCCAGTGATCGTAATTTGAGTGATGATACTATTCAAGAACGAACCATTAATTTGACTATTGATTTGACCAATTTATATGCTTATTCATCTATGATGGGTGTCTATAATGGTGATAATGAAACAAGTTTCTTTGTTATTCTACACAATGTTTCACCGAATGTGGAACGTACTGTATTTATTCAATTAGGTCACAAATATAATCAAGAGTCTATCATTTATGTTAAAAGAACTACTCCTACAATACAGCAGTTCATCTATACAACAGGTGAATTCAGTGGAAAATATGTCGAAGGACAAGGATATGAGGTACTTACTACAAATGTAACAGACGATTATAGTGAATTAAAACTATGTCCGGATAGCATCTTCAAATTTACTCTGAATTTTGATTTTGGAACTGTGATTATGGGGAACACTCGAATAAAAACACGACAACTGATTGATCATCATACTAACTATGTACTAGCCAATCAGCAGAGACGAAACTCTTGAACGTGTTCTGCAATGACTAATATGAACTGGTTTCTTTTTTTTCTACAAATAACTAACTTGAATGTCTTCAATAAAAAACCAATGAATGTGTTTTGGATATGGATCAAATTGGAACTAAAAGCAGGTGATATCGGATTTGATGAGATTTTTGAGAAAGCCAACAACTCCTACTAGACGATGATTAATGGCTAGATACAGGCAACTAATAGTTTTACAAAATTCTGACTAACGAGTAAAGGTCTCCTTCTTAAAGAGAGTTTTTGAGATAATATTTTCCCCATAGCTAAATCTTGATGCTTCGAGAAAAACATTGAAATACGTCGGACCCATCGGTCTTTGTTCAGAAAATACTGAATTTTCCGGTACCAAAAATAACATTAAGCTATATGAGAACTTTACTCGATAAAATCTGCTATCGACAAACTCGAGTATGAAGTTTCCACACGGTCCATTCAAAATATCAGCAGATTCATATATCTAGTACAGATATGTAGGATGTGATGTGTAGGTTGCTATCCTTTCTTCCTACCAATACCTACATCCACATTGTCATCCCAGACATATAT
>CAJNOL010001078.1:0-82123 GCA_905250125.1 Rotaria sordida | reverse complement strand
AAAATAGACAAAGAAAAAAAACAACCACTTATACATTAAAAAAAAAAATTTATAAATTGAAATAGAAAAAAACAAACAAACAAACAGACAAACAAGATTAGTATTTTTAAATTTTGTTTAATTAGAAAATTGAGATCGTTTCAATTGTTGTTGTTGAATAAAATGAGATGAATGTTGTGGTATAACGATAGGTAAACTATCGACCGGATTTTGTATCATTATTTGATTATCATCAATGTCACTTAATGTTTCTTCATTATCATCATTTAATCGATATTGACCTAATTTTGGTGATGATGTTAGACAATAATGACCTTCAGATATTGTTGAATCGACTTTAGTCGATATAGGATAATCTGGACGATATCGTTTAAAAAATCCACACTAAAATAAATATTTTCTCTAATTAAAAACATTTGTTTTTTTCTTCAAAAAAAATATATTCATTTCATAATATCGATCTCTTTTGGTTTCTAATATATAATAAATAACAGCTAATCAAACAAAAGCAAAATACTTTTTCTTCTATTTATATTTGTTAATGATGATTAACTTGAAAATGATATGTGCCATTGAGAAAAGATCAAGATGCATATTACTTAAGGAAAGGATCTAGTTGATAAATTGTCTCTAGTCAATATTGTCTATTTGATAAGATACATATTAAACAACTACTACATTATGGGTATTGTTTTTTTCTTCAAGCAATGAACTTTAGCTTCAATATTTCAGTAATCATTCATAGTATATCAATAAATAATGTTGTTTTTTTTTTCTCTTTCTTACACTTTCAATACCAAATAGCTAAGTAGATTACTTAAAGAAATACAACAAGAAAATCAGACTATATATTGAAGACATTGCAAGAAACACGTAAATAACAAAAAAAAAACTTTCTGATTGGTCATATTACATAGAAAAGAAAAAAAAAAAAACTAAATATTTAGCTCTATTTTTAGATCAATGATAATGTTTTTTAAATGTCTTCATAGTAAATTGCACAAGTGTCTCTTGTTTGTAGTATATTTCTTTCTTTATTTTTTAAAAGCATTTGTTGATCAAAATATTTCGCTGAGAAATTATGATTTTTTGAGTTGGAAAAAGAAGGAAAGGAAATACAGTTTTCGGCTAATTGAGCTTTTTAAGCCGTTCATAAATAAACAACAATTGTCGTCGAAATATGTGTATTCCTCGCTAAAGTCGATTGAACTACTTATAAAAAAAAAAAACTATCATATTTTTTATCATTTTCTTCGATCAACTGCTGCATGTTTTACTATTTTTACTATTCAGACAAACGTTTCTTTTCTAGTACCACTATTATATTGAGTTAGTTTTTAGCCAAAGACAAACAAATAGACATCTCACAAGATGATAAGAAAAAGAGAAAACGGATTATGACAGAACGCATATAACGAGAAGAGATTGAAGTTTATATAGTCAAAAGACCATCTTGTTGACAACCGCTTATACCATTACTACTGCTCTTATTGTTAATGCTCGTTTTTATTTTTGTCGTTTTATGTATTTATATTATTATTTAACACTGTAATCAATATTTAAGGTTATTAACAATACTCACTGAATATAACAATTCATGAGAAAAAAAAAATCAGGTAATCAATTATTTATTCGTAGTTGTTTTCCTGTTTTTTCAAATCGAAAATAGGATACTTACACACCAGAGAACACCGACAAGAATAATTAAAAGAGTAACTCCTGCAGTAATACTAAGACCAATGAGCCAAACCCAATTTTGAGATGAACGTTCTACAATAGGTGGTATTTGTGTTTCAAGCTAGAAAGAAAAAAAAACAAAAAAAAGGTGAAATAGAATGATGATCAGAAAAAATCTTGTTTCTTTATTTATTTAGTTGAATGAACAATATAATCAATCAATAAATAATGAATTGAGAAGATGTTTACATTTGTTTGCTGTCAGTTTTTAACCATGTCTTGTCAACGATGACGATAATGTTTAATTCTATTTTCTTATGTTCGTTCTCTTTTTTTGTTTTTTTGTCGTCTTCTTTCTCTTGTCGAACATTCTTTTTTTATACTGTCATATTTTTTAAAACCATCAGATTATCATAAGACCCTACTGGATGCATCATACAATAGAGTCAAATTAATACATCGTTGTAAACTTATTTGTAACACGACTTTATTCCAATTAGTGTGTTTTTTATTATCTTTGTAGAAAAATATTCCTATGCTTCTCAGCCAAAAAAAAAATGAATAGGAAGAAACTAAGTCTGTAGGATGCGTCACTACCTACTAAATAAAAAGCACAAACGGACAAATGATTGTAGTCTGGGGAAAAAAAAGAAGGAAAGCTGTACCCGATCAAAATGATGTTATTGACGTCAAAGATTAACTAAAGAATAAACCACTTGTTATTCCTCTTCTTTCGCCTTCTCAATCATCATTTTTTTCATTTTTTTTTTCTCTTATTCGATGTTGACAACATTCTACTTTTTAGCAGTTAGAATTCAATTTTGTTTTGTTTTTATCAAGGGAATAATTGTTACTTAGAACAATAATTTTACAAATTCTAATTATGATGGATCTGGCTTCACTGAACAGTATTTTTCTCATTGATCAATTTATTTTCTTTTTTTTTTTTCTTGCTATAGAAATATTTACAGACTAAACAATATGTTTGGTAGTATTTAATCGCTTCTTTTTCCTAATCGGCCATTATAAATTCCTTCAATTGCTTAACAGATGAATCTTAAATTTTTGTTTGATAGAAGATAAATAAAAATATATCTTTATCGATTATATTCAAAGCAAACAAATAATAGTTTGTAATTACAAAAACAGATATTACTTAAATTATTCACATGCATAGTCAACAAACATTTTTTTTTTCTTTTATATAAACGTCTCATTACTTCAGTTATCGTCAAGATCTATTCGGATGCTTTAATAGCTCTTTTCTAAACATGCTAAGACTCTTTTGCATTGTTTCTCTTTCTTTCATGCCACTATCATATTGAATTGAATAATGAAAAAAAACAAAACAAAAAGACCAGAAAGACCAATATTTTTTGTCCTCATAATTTTACCAAGCACACTCTTGTATACTATTATTTTATATAGGGTCATTTATTGACACATACGCACATACTCTTATAAAGACATTCAGGCTATTTCTTGCAGTCATTTACTTTGAGACCTTTCCTTTTCTATCTGTTTGTTAGTTTGCGTTTCCTACTCATCTTTTTTATTTGACGACAGAAAAAAAAACAGAAAGAAGATGAACTCAGTTATAGTCATGCCAATATAAAGACAATAAATGTTGATAATAATCATTGATAGATTTTTTTTTTTATAAACAATAACAATGACAATAGCAATATGTTCTTTTTTTGTATATAAATAATAATCAATTTTATCAAAACAGGTAAAAAAAAAGCAAAAAAGAAACCCTAATTAGAATTTTTTCTTATCTCTATGACATAAAACCTCTTCACAATATATAATCAGCATTGAAAAGACGACAAAACTTAGTTTACAGTTATATTTCAATATATCATGCTTCAATAATTCGAAAGAATCTCATTAAATTGTTTTTTTCCTTATCACTATTTCTATGAATACTTGCACTTTTTACGGGCAATATGTCTTTTGAGCACAGAAAAACAAAGACAATGGAGCACCTAATTAGTTATATGTGAAAAGAGCACTGGGAAATAAGACAAGTGAACACCAAATTAGTTACGTGTGAAAAAAGCACTGAAAAATAAGACAATTGACCACTAAATTCAAACATGTGAAATAAGAACAAAAAATTTTTATATTAATAACAAAAAATAACAAATAAGATACCTAATAAATATGAGTACTAAATCAATATACAAAAAAAAAAATGAAAAGTCCATTTTATAATGATAAAGCAGATCGTGCTTTTTTTGCTCGACCTTTTGCTCATCGTTTACCTAAAAGCTCCGAACGAGTTAATGTTTTAGTAATATTCCAAAGCCAACTGAATGTTTTCATAAATATAACTTCGTACCAGTTAGACATGTACGTGATTTGAGTGGAGAAACTAGCAAGCAGGATGTAAGTCTTGGTCTAAGGAGAGGATCTACTCATGCATCCATATCCACACTCACACCCTTGATTAGCTTTATTAAGTGTTTGGACGTTATTCAAATGTTAACATTCTTTGTTTGGCATTTTATGGTTCTTCATAGAAATATGTATTATTATAATTCTCAAACTTATCGTATATATACAGCGTTACTCATTTGCGTACCATAATTTATAAAAAATAAAAAGGAATGAGATTATACAATTTAAGTTGAGTTTGTCATAACTTAGCATCTGTATATACTCGAATAATACTTTGATTCTTTTAAAATAGAATTGATGTATCTCTTTAATATCTTGTTTTTATTTGGTGCTTAATTGTCTTATTTTTCGGTGCTCTTTTCACACTTAACTAATTCGGTGCTCATTTGTCCTTTTTTTTTTTGGTGCTCAAAAGACATTTTTTCCCACTTTTGCTATAGCCATATTATGATGATACTATTAAAAATAATGAAGAAAATATATTATATATATATATTTCTTTTTTTTCTTTTCTTGCACACAGTTGTTATTATTACGTATGTTAGTTTTCTGCTTTCCTAGTCAAGTAAGCAAAAGACAAAAGCATAGATAACTTTCATATTCCCAATTCGCACTCGAGTTTTTTTTTTTTTTTTTTTTTTGTATGTTGTCTAGTTCTATTTTCCTATGTATGCATAGTAGTGTTGAGGGAATAGCAAGTCTAATCACGTTGATTACGGATGTATTCATATAACTAGAGAAAAAAAAAATTAGTATCAAGTGGATCGACCAATAACAAAATGTGTTAAAATCAAATAATGATAATAACATATTGACAACAAGTACGCAATGAAAATGACCATCATAGTAATGGTGACAAGAATAGTACTTATATTTATGATTATCTGTTTGTTTGACTAACTATGTTGATTATCCTTTGTTTTTTTGTTTTTCTAATGTCAAACTATTTTAGCACGTATGTATGATCGATGTTATTCGAAATTCCTAATAGACATATTCGATTTGGAATGAATTAATGTGACATTTTATGAAAAGTCAAATAAATTACTGAACTGGAACAATTCAATAAAAGCAATATGTTGCTCATGCATGATAAATAACAAAATCGCTTCCTATGATTCACTTGCTTTTTCTATTGTGTTTGAAACATACATAACAACTTGAGTACGTTCGCAAAAAAAAAAAAAAAAAAGTATTTAATATTAGTTATATGCGGTGATTTTTTTTCTTTTACAAAGTTTTATATAATATTAAAATCAACTTATTCTTTGAACAAGATTTCTAGCTAAGTTTCTAATAATAGTTGAAAATCCCTAATTAAGTAGAGTATCTATATTTCATTTAGTTGATGACATTTTCTATATGATGTGTTAATAGTTCAGTTCCGTTTTGTACTGATCTTGATATATTATTTTTATTAATAGACTAAGATAAAAACAGTAGTACGAGAAAAAAAACCTAAGAAAAAAAAAAGTCTGATTTTTCTCTTTTTTTTCTTCGTCTTCTTCTCTTTCTACTAATGTTAATAATTGAGACTCCAATTTCTCTATGCTCGTGTCTTCTTTTCCTCTTCCTTTCCACTCGGGGATAACTTGAAAACGCTGAACTTGGTGTCATTGTTTTGTATATCTATTATATATACTGGCTTATTCTTTTTTTCGCTTGTAGATTACTATATATATATATATATTGTTCTATGGATATATGTTATTTTATTTTATATAAATATGAATGACAATGTTTTGCAATGAATCAAACATGGATTTCTTTAACAAATGCCGATAAAATAGGCTCACGTTTTGATTATAATAATTTTTTATTAACTGCTGATCTTTTTTTAAATGATACAACAAATGATATAAATTCAATATATCAATCATTTTTTTCATCATCAACAATAACATCACAAATAAATCAAACAAATACAAATATAAATCAAAGTTTAATTACTACACAACATACAGATACAAATGTTATATTATCATCAATTGAAAAATTTATTCTTACATTTTTAATGTCAACAATGGCATTTTTAACTATATCGGGAAATTTTCTAGTTATTATTGCATTTATATATGAACCAACTATACGAACTTATTCAAATTATTTTATTCTTAATCTTTCTATTGCCGATTTACTTATCGGTATTATATGGTAAATTATTTTAAGCATCGTTACTTTGATATTTCAAAAAAAAAAAAAAAAAAAATTATTCATTGAAGTCTTCGAGATTTTCTTCGCTTCAAAAACTCCATTGAGTAGAACGCATCCATAGAGAGTGTAATGCTCTAATTGTTCAATTCATTCATATCATAGAAAAAAAAAGTTTTTTGTGAGTTATGTAAGTGTAAACAATCTCTTAAATGAAATTGCTACTTTTTCTTAATGTAAATATACATATCACTTATCGTTGAGCATTCAGATGACAAGATAACTAAATAGAAATTTAAAATAAATACTCGAACATTTCATTAACACTACTTAGAAACTTAATCCTAAATGAAAATAAATAACGATGTAATTATCTATAAATCTGACGTTGTCATTGGAGTTTTTACAATGAAGAGGATAAGATATTTTTATAACAAAGTTTATATATATATATATGTAAATAATTTTTCTTTAGTATCTTTAAAAAAAAAAACAAATCAAAAATTTTTTGAATTCTTACATAAATCATTAGAAATAATTTTAAAAAATGACAATAATAGAAAAAAAAAAATAACCTACATAATTATTTCTAATAAATATCAACATTGAGATATTTTATTTATAAACAAACATCATTTTTAATTTAACATAAATGAATTTTTCCGGTGTTAATAAAAGAAAATTAATTTTTTGTCTAGTTCTTTTTTTTTTTTTATTTTTTAGTATTCCACTTTATGCTCATAAAATAATATTCGGTGAATGGTATTTAGGTTATATTTTATGTAAATTATGGCTTGTATTTGATTATGTTGTTGGTTCAGCATCAACATTATGTATTGTTGTTATATCTTATGATCGTTATCAAATGGTATCAAAAGGATTAAATTATATATCAAAAACAACAATACGACGTGCATTAAAATTTGTTTTCGGTACATGGATTATAGCAATACTTAATTATGGTAAAAACAAAAATATTTTACTTCGTTCTTTTTTTTTATAATTTTTTTTTTATTCATATAGCACCAGCAATATTATTATGGGATTGGTTATCCAGTAGTGAACCATTTCAAAATCGTTCTTGTGATCCACCATTTGCAAATAATTTTCCATATTTAGTAACAACAGCATTTGTCGAATTTTTTGTACCATTTTTTAGTTTAACAACACTTAATCTTCTTGTTTATATGAATATTCGACAACGTTCACGTGGACTTATACGTACAAAAAATCATCATAATGATAATATAACAAATAGAAAATCAATAACATCATCATCACCAATTATAAAATCAAATGATATTTATTCAGAAAATGGTTATTATGAAAAAACAAAACATGATAATGAACAAGAACTTAAACAACTTAATATATCAAATCAAAATCCTTTACCAATATCAACAACTTATGCTAAATCATCATCATCATCATTAGCATTAGCACGTGATCGTAAAGCAGCAAAAAATTTATTTATACTTGTTTTTGCATTTGTTATATGTTGGTGTCCATATACATTTTTAACACTTATACGTGCTTTATGTAAACAACCAGATAAATGTATATCAGCATTTATATATGAAATAACATTTTGGTTATTATGGTTAAATTCAACAATTAATCCATTTCTTTATTCTTTTCTTCACGTGAGATTTCGTAAAGCTTTTTATCGAATTTTATGTTTTTATAAATTACGACATCGTCGTCGATTAACAGAACATAGAATATAGTGACAAGAAAAAAAACAAACACTATACATAGAAACCGTATTCAACATGTTCTTATTATCCAGATTATGTATTAATATAAATAAATATATTCGCATAAACTAATCAAATCTCTCTCTCTCTCTATATATATATATATAATGGTAAAAACGTACTTGAAAATGCATTAGAGAAGTAAAAACAAAAAAAAAAAATCAGGAAAATGTTTTGCATCAATTATGTATGAAAAGAAATAATTGCTTTTAGAATATCTACGTGTATAATATAGAACTATACCTTTAAATAAACGATTGGATGTTGAAAAGATTTATTTCGAGAAAATTTTAATGGAATTTCTCGAACTTGTGCACTTGCATTTGATACAATAAGAAATGGTTTTGAACGATCAAATTTCTACAAATTAAAATAACAAAAAAATATAATTATTTTTTCTTTTAATTCAATTAAAAATAGAATTTCTTTTCTTTTTTTTTCAATGTCGAAATAAATTATCCATTTGTTTTTAGTAGATTATTTCATTTACAATAAAGAATTTTTATTTTTATTTTTAAATAACATTACAATTATTAGAGACTTGAAAATATCATCTGTTCAAATTTTAATATGATTCTAATGCCTTTTTTGATCAGAACGGATCACCAAAAACAAAAAAAAATGAATAATTAATAATTTTGTCAGTCATTTCCTTTTTTCTATTAATAAAATTTACTATTAGATATTAAAAAAAAAACAATTGAATTTTTATTACGATCGACTTCCTTTATAGGGTCGATTATTTGATCTATGTCATATTGTTCTTTTTACTTATATAATATATTTAGTATTAATAACATAGCTTTAAACAATCAATCTAAAGCTTATAATTTTCATCTATCGTGACTATTTTATTACATGTTACCGAAAGAAGAAGTAAATATTAATTTTAATGATGAAGTTATAAATAATATGAGAAGATAATGAATACTTTATTTCAGGAAATTATTGAACAGGTGATGTTGTTTTTTTTTTTTTGTAGGAATTATCCAACATTTATTACAATTAGGTTAAATATTAATTTTACAAAAGAAAATTTACGTAAATCTTTTTTTAGAATAATTTGTAATTAGTTTTATTTATTTATTTTTTTGCTTATATTAAAAAAAAAACACGACTTACTGATTGAAAATGATGAAATCGTAAAATAGCTTTTAATTGTATTAAAACACTATGACCAATAGGTAATGTATCGATATAACAAATAAAACTTTGACATAATGGTCCAAGACAATGAATTAATTGAGATAATTCTTGAAAATGATTTATAGAAGATGAATCAGAAAGAATAAGATTATTTGATACTGTTGAACGAATTTTATCAAGAAATGGACGATAAATATTTTCATTTTCAATATTAGGTATATGATTTATTGTCTAAAGAAATTTTAAAAAAATGATTTTATTATAAAAAAAAAAATTTTTTTCTTTTAGATTAAATATAAATTATATTTTAATCCTTTGATAACGGAAAGTGATCACGGTCTTTTGCTTTTTAAGTAATGAAAAATCAAGGTTGGATTGTTAAGACCATTACAACAGGAAACTAAAATATTTCCACTTCAATTCACTTGAATAGACTAATTTTTTGTTTAAGAGTAGAAGTTTATTAAAACTATTTCTTTTTCTCATACGGATAGTGTAAATAAATACTAATGTCATATTATATTTTTAGCCTTATTAAAGAAATTTCACTTCTTGTCAAATAAGAAACATATATTTGATATGTTGCATAGATAATTTTCAGTTGTCATCTAAGACAATAATTATAATAAGAAGTTAAAACAAATTCTATTCATGTATACATAGCAAATTTACAAAAAATAGTTAATTTAACTATTGAAATTCATATCCCATAAGTAAAATGTACAATCACCGTCCTTGAAACACCAAAATACCAATTAACTAGGAATGTATATAAGACGAATATCTCGACAATGATAATAACTAGTGATCTAGATCTTTCACCAATCGAAAGAGGAATGAGTCAAGACATATTTTTATATAATATTATGCAAGAGGAAATCGTTGCAATACCAATCATTTTTGGAAATCTTTTCAAAAGAATGCAATATAGTCTAAATGGAATTTTCATTTTGACATGCATGTTAGATAGAGGAAGTTTAGTTCTATAGTTCAACACACAATCTGAATGATTATATTCTCACATCCTAATATTGAATGAATGAATTCGATCATTTGCATGATAAAATAATAGGGAATTGTATTGATTTTTAACCAAATTGGTTTTTTACGTTTTATCAAACAGAATTATTGGTTTGGATGAAAATTTTGTTAAAGATCAACACAATTCCCCTATTATTTTGTCACGCAAATGACCGGATTCATTTGTTCAATATTAGGATGTGAGAATATAATCATTCACATTGTGTGTTGAACTATAGAACTAAACTTCCTCTATCTAACATGCATGTCAGAATGAAAATTTCATTTGACCTACATTGCATTCTTTTGAAAAGATTTTCAAAAATGATTGATATGATAGTAATTTCATCTTGTATAATATTATATAAAAACATATCTCGAATCATTCTCTTTTGGATTGGTGACAGATTCAGATCATTAGCTATTATTATTGTCGAGATATTTGTCTTACACACATCGTTACTTAATTCTGTCGTCGAAAATTTGATCTATGAGAATCAATATAGTATCATTTATAAAGTTTATTCTTACTATTTTCTCAAATGACAACTAATGTTACACAAGTACTTTTCTTGATAACAGGTTTAATGCCTTTCATGATACCAAAAATAATACTTAATAATAATATTTAGTTACCTTATGCGTATGAAAAGAAAAACAATTTTGAATAAACTTCTATTATTAACTAAAACATGAGCATTTGAGTGAACCGACGTGAAGATATTTTATGGTTTTTATAGTACTATTTATAGTTCACCTTATTTTATGCATTAACGATTAGAAATAAATGCACATATGTGATAAACTATGCTCATTAGAGTGACAAATATCTAATATTACTTGTTTGATCATGACTGATTTTCATCCCTTTTATGAAACATGATCTAAACGAAGTTTTGAAGTATAGAAGCTAAAATCTTGACTAATCCCTGCTGCTTCCCGGACCCGTTAGAGGCGGCTCATCACAGACTGTATCAAACATTGTTAATATATGATCAAAGACTCTATATGAATAACGTCTCGTTCTAATAGACGAACTACTTCCTTATTGAATTTTTGAAAGATTAGTTACAGAATCGTGAATAAATGTGTCCTAAGATAGATAGATAGAATAAAAGAATTTGTCTATGATAAACAACAGGAACTATATTATATTTTACATTTTGAATCCTGCAGAGATTGTGGTAACCGTTTTCTAATTTATCTTTTTGAAGAAAAATCATTTCAATCAGAACGGGTTAAAATGATTATATTCATTCAATAATAGAGATCGACAAGATCAGTTCTAATTCAGATCTAACAAAAACTATTGAAAATATTTCTTTACCGATTGATAAATATGACATCGATCATTATTATTTTTTGGATCTGATACTCGTATAATAGATGGAAGATCAGTTCCATATAATAATGGTAATTGTTCATTATATGCTGATAATGGTAACATAGGCCACATAAGTTTTATTTCTGTATGTTTAGCATCACTTGGTCCTTTATTATGTAATGTATAAGTATGTATTATTTCAAGATCATGTGTTTTCACATGAGATGTATGTTTAATTAAATTATTATCTAATGTATCTGTTGATATTTGTTCTGGTTTGGCAACACTGAAAATAGAGATATACAAAATATATACAAAGAAAAATGAATTCATAGGATATTTATTTTATTTTCTTACCCGATTAAGACTAATTCTGGTGAACTTGAAATTGGTATAATAATTTCTGTTGTTAGTTTTTTTGAATCTGGATTATCACTATTTTTAAAAATATATTAGTTTTATTTTTTCTTTCAATATGAAACAAGTAAAATAAATAAACTAATCGATTTGATCTATCCATTTGTTATCAAATATATAAAATTTAATCAATATTGAAGTTATCAGTTTATTTGTCTATCAAAATATTTTATTTTGTTATATTTAATTTATTAATCTACTAACAATTGTTGAGAAGATTTTTTGTTGCATTTTTGAAAAATTTTTACTTAACATCAATGAATATTGTTATGTTTACTTTTTGATTTTGAAATTATTTTGCTAAGAAGAATATATACTTGAAATAATTGTAAGATTAAATACTTCGAATGAAGTAATACTTATTACAGTATGATAATCATTTCTTATTTGAGTAATGGATGATCAAAAAGTAATTTTGATAAAATATTCATTTATTTGTCAGCCGTTTTAAGGAGCTTATAGAAATTTGAAAACATTGGATCAGAATCAGAAGTTTGTATTCTCTTTGAATATGTCTTCAAAATTTTTGTAGAACCTCTAGTTTATGAGTTATGAATAGATCTTTTAGAGAAGTTGATAAATTAAGTTTAGTACGACAAAAATTTCCCACAATAGAACCGAAAATTATTTCAAATACAAAGAATGAAATAGCAAATATTTTTCAACACAAATGATATACTAATGATCAGTTAGATCTAAGTCATTTATTAACAACAAATATTTTAATAAGAGACACCGTATCAATTTAGGTAATCTTCTCGATTTCTATGAAAAACAGACTTGCAAAGTAAACTTAGACATTCCTAAATGACTGTCCTGAAACTCTTGATTCTTATATCACTTTGTCGAAAACAAGTTTTCTTTTAATTCTATGCAAAAAAATCGGTAATAGAGTGTAGGTAGTAAAGGAGACTATAGCAGCAAAACACGTCAATTGTCTCGATTCAAACTTAATATACGGGCCTCGAAAAAAGTCCGCTCATAATTTTTACTGTCTAATGACTTGTTGATCATCCGTAGTATTTTCTATATTCAACAAACTCAACATTCTTCATAATTGTTTAGTGTTTTTTTTTTGTTTTGTTTTATTAGATAAAATTTTCCGAAATATTTACCTAGTTACATTAATTACAAATACTAATGGATCTGTTTGTATTGCTGAATAATTATTAACAGCTGTATGAATTTGTAATGATATCTTCAATTTGAAAAAAATTAAAAATAAAAATAAAAAGAGAAATTCTATATGTAGATATTTAATTTACTTTTCCATTTGATAAAAAAGGATTTCCAAGATGACAAACAATTATACGATCAGATTGTTTCATTAAATTACAATAAAGATTAACCTTAAGAAATATTTTTTTAAATATTTATAAAAATTAATTATTTGACTTTTTTTTTCCTCATACTCTTGAACTTGAATTTGAACTAACATATTCAACACCAACAGGTAATTGTATTAAACATTGTGTATCATATGCATTCTCACCTGTATTGGTGACATTAATATTGAGTAAAATTTTTTTTGTTAAACCAACTTTATAATCATCTGGCCATCTACAGAAAATTACGAATAAGAAAAGCGTTTTTGTTTTTCATTCATTTTATATATACAGTATTGATCAAAATTATACGAACAACGTATTTTAGATTTGTTCCTATCATAGCAAATATCTAATTCAAACTCAAATAGTAGTTTGAGTAGACAATGAAGTTTTCCATACTAAAATTTCAGAGTTTGGATTATGGAAATAAGGTAACTAAAAAAACTAAAAAAGGAGCTTTTTTAGAAACTTTATTCCTATACTTCATCTATGAAGTTTCGGTATGGAACAGATTTAATCGAGAGATTCATTGCCCATTAAAACCACTATTTGAATTTGAATTAAGTGTTTGGTATTATAGGAAAAAATGCAAAAGACATCGTCCTCAGAATTTTCACCACTACTGTATATATATATATGTTTACTTTGATGTATATAAATGAAGATTTGGTATACAAATATCATCATAACCACAGTCTTTTTGAATCGGAATCTAAACAATATCGATTATATAAATATAAAACAAAAAAAAAAATTTTTTTACGTTATAATCGAATGTAGAATTTTCAGGATCAAGTATTGGTGGAACAATATTTGGATCTGACTTTGATGACAGTATATAATTTATATGTAGATGAATTGGACTAAGTTTATCATGAACATCATCCTATATAAAAGAACCGAATAAAATTCATATAATCCCTTACAAAAAATATGTTGAAAATTCAAAAAAAAAAAAAAAAGAAAATAATGCAACATTTAAATAAATATAATTGATACTTAAGGTATTTCCCTCCAAAATCGATTTTTGATACAGTACATCGAGTTTCCATGAAACTTTCTGAAGATATTCGGCTAATGAGAGTACACTATTTAAAAAATTTTCTAAACTCTAAATCTTAACATTTAGGAGATTTACAGAAGCCGTATTGAAAAATAGAACTTCCACGTGTACAAATGCTTTCTTAATATGCTTCAAGCTACAGCGTTTCGGCTATTCTCATTTTAAAAAAAACTCCTTACCACTTGGGATGAGGGAAAGAGTGTTTTAATTATTGTAAAGAATTTGACAATTTATACAAAAACCAATGTTGGAAAAAATGCACGAACATTTTTTTCCTCGTATATTTACTTGAAGAACTTTCT
This sequence comes from Rotaria sordida, assembly GCA_905250125.1. Taxonomy (NCBI): domain Eukaryota; kingdom Metazoa; phylum Rotifera; class Eurotatoria; order Philodinida; family Philodinidae; genus Rotaria; species Rotaria sordida. The sequence goes on along the minus strand of CAJNOL010001078.1, from coordinate 67,535 downwards.
GACATGAGCATCAAATATAGTTATATTATGTAGCAATTAAAAATTCATCTAGGATATTATCGAATGATCTTCTACCTACACGTTGGGCTATATTAAGAAGCCGAAACTGCAATAGCTAGCGATGAGTGGGACCAATCGTTTTTGGTTCTGGTTTCGTGCCTAGTAATACATGTACTAATAAAAAAGACGATATCATTTTCTAGTAGTGTCAATGCACTCGCAAGACATCTTGCACGATTCGTACGATTTCTATGTTCCCCCTCTTTGAGATTCATGGTTTTTTAAATTCATTAATATTTCGTCTATTCTACAGGTCTTTGTACTCGGCAACTACGTTGTTTATGAAATAAATGATTGATTTTATTTTCAAAATTATCACGACAAATATTGAAATAATCGTTACTCACTAATTTTTGCATGAGCTTTTAGAATACATGAGTTATGAGAATATGACTATAAAAGATATCACTCCCAAAGTGTTGGTCCTGGTCTCGGTGCCGAGACGACTTGTCCATATCTAACAATAGTACTTTTAATTTTCCTATGGATATAGTATTGACCTTTTTGCTGGAGAACTCTAGAAACTCATGATGATTTCTGAAGAAGCCTTTTAAAATTGGAAATTATTCTTTTGAATTTTGAAACTAGCCACCTTAAGAATCATGCCTATATGTTTATTTTAAAAAATCTTTTTTTTAGGAGCTTAATTAAACGATTGTTCAAATTCAAGAATGACACCATTATGAAAAAAATATGACTAACATATTTTACTTTTGTATATTCTTTAAAACTAAATGAAATAAAATTTAGTCTTTTTCAATTCAAATCTAAAAAACATACTTTCATATATAATGAATAATCATGACAAATTCGATCGGATATTTTAAAATGTCTTTTTTTAATTGATCTATATGTTTCTCGAAAGAATAAACGTTGATCAACTGGATTTTTTTCGTAATCAAGTTGTAATTCATAAGTTAAAACTATAAATAAATAAAAAAAAAATTTTTTTAGAGATATTATTATTATTAATTTATGTCAATACTAACAATCACGTTTTGAATGATGATAATTTTCATCATTTAAATAAATACATAATGTTAAAATAAAACTAAATATATATATATATATAAATATAAAAAAAAACGAAATTTATTCTTTTACCATTTATCATTACTAAGTAATGTACAATTCAATGGAATTGTTGGTGAACTATGTTGTAATCTTGTTTCAACACGTACTACCGGACGTGAACTTATAGATAAAAAAGAAAATAAATACAAATTACAATTAATTCATCTAATCTATATGATTGACATACAGAATAATAGCTACAGTTTCCGTTCGTATACTGCTCACGGCTAAATCTATCATTTATGAATAATAAACAAATCATAATTGACATTAATGTAAAACAACATATCTAACTTTACCTAAATAACCATTATTATCATAATCGAATAGACCTTGTAATGCCCAACCAAATCCATTTAATGTTGGAGTTTGTAAAATCTTTTTAAAAATAAAAAACAAAACAAAAAAGATTATATTGAAATATTGATTTTCTCATGTTTTATTTACTTGTGATGGTTTTAATATTAAACCATATTTTGAACCACGATAAATATGAATCATACTTGATGAACCATAATTAATAAATGGAATTGAAATAGCTACATCTATCCAATAACAACAAAGCAAAATTTATTTAATTAATATTATTCTCTCTCTCTTTATATATATATATATATCATACCATTATAACCATCTTTATCAATATCACCTAGATTTGCTAATGCATGTCCTAATCGTCCTCCTTCACGTGTTCCTTCAATAGTTTGTTTTCGTATAAGTGTATGCTGAATAAAAATATTCAATCAATTATAAATTTTATCCTTAGAAAACGAAACTAACTTCGAATGTTTGATAAAATATATCAACACGACCAGCATCTGCTAAAATTCGACCATCTTTTTTAACTGTATATAATGGTGCACCAATTAATAAATCATCAAGTCTATAAAAAAAAAAGATCTGCATTAGAAAAATTTAAATTTTTAATTCTTACCCATCATTATTAATATCAATAACACATAATGATGCACCAAAATATTCTCCCATTTGTATTCCATTTATTGTTCGAATTGAATATTCATCAAGATTACTATTCATTATTTCAACTGCTCCACGATAATTATCTAATTTTGGTATACTAACAATAATTTCTATTTGTAAAATTAAATATAAAAATTTATATTTTCAATAGTATTATAAATTTTTATTTTTCTACCTTGATTATCATCATTATTAAAATTTCCTATAGCTAATGCATAACCTTATATAAGAAAAAAACAATAATAGAATTTTTGTTTTTCAAATTTCTTTTTGCGAATTATTTGTTTTACCTCGATAACACCAATCATCATATTCATTTGATGAATAATTTGATGGATATCGAAGCCAACCAACATCATGCCATGGATAATGTGGTGCTGTAAATGGATGTCGTGTATCAATCCAATTATAATTAAGTATTGGAATTGAATGTATTCCTCCTAGTTTTACTTTTGTTTTTAGTTTTTCGTTTTTTTTTTATTTCTTTTTTAATTTACCTCGAAAATAAAACGATCCTGGTGCAGTTATAATTATACGTTCAGGTCTTTTACTTAATGCTACTTGAAAACCAAATTCACCATAACCTTCTTGATTATAATTTCGAGAATCTATAAAAAATAAATATATATATTTTTTTTTGCTTTTGTAGTTCAACAATATCTATAAAGTTCGATAACATACACCAATTAAGAAATGATGGAGAATATATTTGTGTATTATCAATCATTGATAATGATGTACCATATTTACCAATACGTGCACCGCCTGGTATTTCATATTCAATACTATGTCCATCATTAATACGATGTTTAAGAAATGGTGCACCAGCCTATGAAATAAAAACATAGTTCTCAATGAAATAATTTCAATTACAAAAAAAATTTACAATAATGTGATCATAATTAGCTGCTAATGAAGCACCTAACCATTGATCTGTTTTATTATCAAATGATGTACCAACACGAACATTAGCTTCACCTGAACAAAAATTTATATATTTTTTTATAAATAATTTAATTTATTTCTTTTTTACCATCACGACGAAATGATACACGTTGACAATGATCATGCAATCGAAATTCACATTTCCATACAGTACCTCTTCTAGTTATTATATCATGTGGAGAATGATCACGAGGTGCACCAACCAATAAACTTAAGAAAATAATGTATTATTTTATTTTTTGTCTTTTAATCAAATGTTTTATTATAATTAACTTTACCTCGATCGATGAACAGCTAATGAATAACCAAAATATGATGATAATTTTGTTGGATAATCTATTGATTGTTCTTGTCTTAAATATCTCCAATGTTCAACAGTCTGATAATTGAATGAATACAGTGAAGAAATAAATGATGAAAATATAAGATTAAATAATAATAATAATAACATTATAATTATTCAATTAATATCTACTGTTTTTATATCGATCGATAAATCAACAATATTGTTATTGTTTGATTCAAATCGATCTAAATTTAACATCATCTAGAAAGGAAACGAGGGGAAAAAAATCCTGAGCATTAGAATCAAATAAAAGTAAGAAACCATATAAACAAGAAAAAAAAAGTGAAAGTTCTAACTGGTAAAGATTACTGTAAGAGAAAATGACCGTTGTTATCGGTCTCAATTTCTTTTTTTTTCCACTCAAGTAAAAATGATTATAAGAGAGAATAAAGAATAGAAAGAAAAATTAAATTCGATTAAAATTGGTATACATATATATAACAAAAAACAAAAAGAATAACAATATTGCTGCTAGCTGTTTTTTTTGACATACTGCGACATACAAACATATATACTTAATCATATATATAGACAAATGAAGATATATGATCTATTATATATATATATACATAACAAAGAAAAATGAATAGAATAAGTGTTATTTATATAAAAGAAAGAAAAGTACGATGGTGACGATAACAATGATAAAATAATAAGATGACATGCTTGATAAGACAACTTGTGTTCAATATTATTATATTCACAATATGTAACAATTGAAATCAAAATGAAATGAAATTGACTTTTTTTTTTTTTCGTACTTTTCAATAGTAACACATCACTGCCGTTATATTCATCATTATGATGCAATATGTTAGTATATGGTGACGCCCATTTATTGTTACTTATTAAAATGTAGAAGATCTATATATATAACGATGGTGTACAATTTTTATATCATCCTTCACATCTTACCTTTCAAGCATCTTTCTTGTCTTCTTACCTAACATTCTTTTCTTCGTACTTCTACAAAAAAAAAGAAACAAGAAATCAGTTGATGACGCGTGCTTGTATCAACAGGTAAGTGTGACAATAGACATAAAGAAATTGAAAATTTAGTAGTAGAATTTTGAGAATAGTCAACAAATAGTCAGATATTGGTATATATATTCGGTCAAGGTTCAAACAAAAGACATTATTGACATTGTATACATATATATATATATATGTATGCATATGAAACAAAAGAAATGAGACAGAATAACAAGTTTTGACTGTTGTCCTACTTTCTTTGATGTTAAGATATTGAAGCCGGACTATGAGAATACAACAATTCACAATATTATTATGAGAAGAGAAACCTATGAGATGAATGAGTAATTAATCATAACACCGCATGCTTGTGCATTTCAACAACAAGTAAAACAACGATCAATGACCTTCTTATGAATGAATGAACTGACCAAATAACATTTGTGCATATAAAAAAGAAGTGTTAATGGAATAAGTAATAAGTGTTGAAGAAGACCAAACGATATTGACTATTCATATTTTGCTACTATTATATTTCAATTCCCGTATATTTAAATATGTATATAAAAATTAAAAATTGACTCTATATCTACTCTTTTGTTCTTTCTATTTTCTACTTGATCAAATTCTCTTCTAATAATATTGTAATAGGATTCAAGTGAAATATAGTATTATATATATATATATATATATGATGTAATACCATATAGTTAAACAATAACATATACTGATCCGCTAACATGCTGTGTATAAGATTCGAGTAACTATCATTAAAATTAGACTAGTCAGTTATATACACACAGTCGGACATATAAGAGAAATAGTCATGCTGAATTGAACACACAATTGCCTAATGGCAAATATTGCCATTTGTCTCGTCGTGTTAATGTCTGAAAGAATATGAAACGAATTTTCCCCTAAGGAATCAGTCATTTCTTTTGAACATTTCCTCATTTTTTTTTCTCGCTCTCCCTTTTTCCTCTTCCAGATGTGTGTTTCTTAATAAAACAGTAAAACGTGATCTCTATGTCTCATATGCGACATTAATCAGATAGGCAAACTCAATATATGTATATATATACATACATTTATTGAGAGTAGTACGGTTCATGTGGCTAACGAGTCCAATACTTATGCCAGATGCTCTCTTCGCCCTTCTACAATTATGTATTAGTTATGCAAGTTACTCGATCTTTTATCTCCTAATCATCTCAATAACCTTTTTTTTTCCTTATCAATCACAAGAAAAAAAAAAAGCACTATGGAGGAAGGACATTTCTATATATCGTAAAGTCTATCTGTTCTTTCTCTTTGCTTCTCAATCTTACTTACTTAATTGTAACCACGGTCAATATATTTACTTAAGTTAAGCCGACTTGTGGGTTGTATATATTCATTAACATAATTTATCCATTATGTACTAACCAAAAAAAAAAAAAAAAAAAAAAAAAGAAAAAGTAATGGATCGTAGTAAAATATTTGTCGAAGGCAACTATATGCATATGTATATAGGCGCGTCTTCGTTTTCTCGTTGACGGTACCAACAACGTTCAATCTATATAAATGAGATGGATGTTTGACAGGAGGAAAAATAAGAAAGCAAGAGAGAGAAAGAGAGCAAAGAACAGTCCTCTATATGTACATGGGTACGGATAGTAACAGAGAGTGCATGTAAACAGAAGTCACGACGACTGCTGCTGTGCTCAATAATGCGACGATGACGATGATAATAATAACGATGTGCAGGATAACTGGGTGATTTTTTTTTAATGGAAAAATAGCATGTTGTATCTACTAAAGAAGTCGATTACTGACGTTCTCCCACGCTCATCCAACATAGTTAGCATAATACTAACGATAAGATTGCATGCAAGTTTTTCTTTTTTTTGTTTTTTTTTTGTTTTTGTAATAATAGATATGATGACGATTACTATGTGTATAAAAGAAAGAAAACAATAATTATGTCTTGTTATAAGGCATATTTTAATATTTGTAATTATCGATAATTCACAAAACAAAATAAGAAGAAAGAAATAAATGATTGATCACTTTACATTGATGTTTAAATAAAGAATGTTAGTAGATATTTGTATGAAACATTCTCTTCTTATAATACAAAAAAAAAAAAAGAAGAAAATCAAAGTTATCTTTAATATAAAGTTAAAAGAAATACACATTCAAATATTAACTCTTGTTCTTTTGTTATAATTATATGTATGTAAATGCTTTCAATGAGTTGATAATGATGATGATAATGACTGCCAATGTCGAACATGAATGAAATGAGGAAGCGCAACAGACAAAAGAAAAACCCGTAGAGAAGAAGAAAAATAGCTTTGAGGTCATTCAATCACTTTTGTTCTCAAGTACCTTAACATCTGTCATCATATCGAATATACATAAATGAAACGAAATGACCAACACATACACACTACATCAATATATCTTACGTGATAATGAGTTATAAGAGAAATAGACAATTCTGAAGATTTTCTTAGGCAACAAAAAAAAAAAGCCTCAGCAAAAGAGGCTAACTGCCTAATAACGATAAACATAAAGATCTTCAACTAGATTATATATATGCAACAATCATTATGATCAATAATAATCTTTTGACAGATATATATATACATATACAAAATGAGATAGAATTTACCACAAAAAATAATCTGCCTATCATCACATTTAGTCATAATGTAAATCAACTTATAAATATACATACAAATCCAAGTAATCAATTTAAGTTTGATTGACTTACCTGATTGACTTGCCTATCATTCTAAGCATTCTGTCGTTTCTTTTTTATTTTATGTATGTATACAGTTAATGGCTAGTCTTTTTTTTTTCCTTCCTGACAGATACAATATGAGGTCATTAACATAGACAAACGAAGAAGAAGAAGAAGAAAAAAAAAGTAACAGCAACAGAAAATATAGATCATGTTTATTGATCAATTCAAGCTGAACTCCACAAGAGGTAATCATAGTCGGTGTTCGAGTGAGCGTGATAATGAGCTGTGTGAAGTAATCACGCGAAATACAAATTGTACTATGTCTTGTTCATTCGACAAGAAAAGTATAGATCAATAAGATCATATACATTTTGATCATATGCAAATAAAACTCAAACATGATAAATCTACTAAAAATGAATTATTTATAATTAATAAGTATAATTTCATCTTATTATAGATGAATAGTATATTAATTTCAATATGAAAAAAGCTTGTAAAAAAAAACAAATTATAATTAATTTCAATCAAAAGCTATCATTTCATTTAAAAATTTGTAAATATTTGTTAGATTACAATGAGATATAATAGTGTCATATGTCGACTATATTCTTATCTAATATGAATTGAATTTTGTTAACACATCTGTTTAGTGATCTTATATTATAATATATACTGTTTAACAATTTTTATTTTATGTAATAAAAAAGAAGAAAAAGAAGAAAAAGAAATAAATTAAATTATAATATTATATTCTATTTAAAAGTATTGATTTTAAACAAATGTAGAGTACATTTTCGAAACTGTTATTGATATTAAATAGACATTTCTTTTTTCTATGTAAGTAGTAATAATAAAAATTTGTAAGAGTCATTTCATAAATCGATTAATAATTTTTTTTAGTTATCAATCTTATGTGTATCTTTAACAACTACCATTAATAAATAGATTAGGATAATAATGAACTTTTTCAATTCTTTTGCTATATAATATTTAAATAACGTATATATTATTGCGTTTATAATTTCTAATCAACATCCATCTAAAATTAATAATGCTAACAGCTAAATTTTTTTCTACTGTTGGTCTTCATAAATGTTCATTGTCGTGTATATAGTAAACTGTGATGAGCCTAGTAGATTTTAGTTATGGTTATCTCATTCAATTCAAATAATATCTAAATGTAGTCTCTTGCATATTGTTATGATATAAACTTCCATTATACTATAGAGAACTTGAATGAATGCAAGTTTTATTTGCTATATAGACGATGCAAAAAAAAAAGAATCAACATCAAAGTCGATTATAACTCAGCTTTTATTGTTTTATCAATATTTGTATAGAATATAAATTTATCAATGTAACTATCTCAAATTTAACTTTATATTCTTCAAAACTAACACGAAGATTTATACTCCCAAAAAAAAAGAATTCTTTGATTTCAAAGTACCATAAATGAGTCTTATCAATATTGGCTTCATTGTAATCGAATATAATTCTAAATGTTTGTCACTATATTGTTTTGTAATCTTTGAAATTAATACAAACGGAAAAATCCATCTATGAATTTATTGGACTATTATTATGAATGTTACATTATATGAAAAGTCTAATTGTTTTCGTTTTTATTTATTTATTTATTTTTTTTTCTGTAATATAAAATAAAAGATATTATATACAAGCAAAAAGAAAAACAAATATATTAATTAATAGGAAGAATCATAAGTGATTACATCACAGAATTTTTGAATAAAAAAAAAAAAGAGAAAGAGAGAGAAAAATGAAAATTATTTATGATAGTTCACTAGTATCACTGTTATTTGTTTCGATCTTCTTTTCTTTACATCCATAATCGAGAAGAGCTTGAAGAGACTCACTATCAAATGTTAATTTGCCTTCTAAAATATTAGCAATCTAGAATAATAATATTAAAAAAAAAAAATTTTCATTTCTTTCTGTTTGTCTATTTATAAAATATTATTTCAATATACTTGTTTTAAACCAGACAATTGAATATGTAATTCATCTTCATTTGGTGCTTCTAAATCACATATCTGTGTTTGTAATCGTTCTAACATAGAATATAAAAATGATTTCAATGTTTTGTTTTTTTTAATATTTATAATAAAAGGAGAACAGTTGATAATTGTTCAAAATGATCCACCTGAGAAGGTTGATTTGTTCTATTTCAAACTCTCACTCAAGACGGTCCGTCCTTGGTAGAATTTGCCATATGACACTTGTTTGTGCTATTCACAGATCAATTGAAATAGTCAATGACTGCCGTACTGACTGTAGAGGATGATCAATTCTTTGTATCTATCAATTCAAAGACTGTAGTATTCAAAATTTTCACAATCTTTTATTTTTCGTCAACAAATTCACCCAACCTGATTTCCATTGTCGAAATAACTTTTCGATAATATTTATTTCCTGTTCGAACCTGAGTGGAAGATTAGGAGTAGAGTTCTCGATGAAAAGAAAAGTTACGAAAATTTTTGAAATACATCTAAGTCTATCCAGTTTTGAATTCTTATTCAAATTGTATTTTTCTAATCGAAATCTACTAAATATCAGAACTGATCATTCTCAACAGTCATTGATTTGTGCACAGTACAAACAAATGTTATAGGTTTAGTTCTACTAGAAATTGTTTTCAGTGAAAATTTGACATGATAAAAATCATTTCTCTGTAGAGGACTGATTTTATTAGTTATCGACTTCTATCCTTTACCAATAAATTTATTCATATATTGAGCACAACAATTTTGTAGTCGAACATTATCATCATATCGTTGACGTGTTGTTTTTCCACTCCATAGCTAATATATATATATATAATTTCAATAAATTGATAAATAAAATAAAAAAAAGATACATACATCCAGTTCGGAATGTACAGAAATATTAGATGGAATTGATTTTACTATTTGTGATGATGAGGTCAATGGAGAATTGCTTGAAGAACTACGTTTTAATGAATCTGTTGTATGATTTGCTTGAGAAAATGTTGTCAATTGTTGTATGTCTGTTATATTCGGACGATTTAATCGTGGTTTTGGGCCAGGAACTATCGGTATACGTTGAAGTTCTTTTGCTCGAACGGTATTTTCTAATTAAATAAAAAACAAAATAAAACCAAAAATAAAGAATTCAAATCAATCTATTATACGAAAATGAAATTTATCAACAAACCTCGATCGTTTTCTATTTGATTTGGTCGATTTTCATCTTTTTTTCCTATTGATGAAATAATCGGTTGTTCAGGTAAGGGTGGTAACTTAAATATTTATTAAATACAAATACTTTCAATAAAATATTTATTCAATATCATTTTTTTTACTTGTCTTCCAGTTAAAGTAAGAGCTTTTCGAATGACAGGTTCAGCATCAGTAATAACATTTTGTTTCATAAGTGATTGTAAATAACTACAATGACCTATTTCTTCTTGATTTCCAACTAGAAAAGATTCATATATAAATTTTTTTTTTTTGGAATATAATTTGAAGAAAATATCAACACATACTTATTTGTCCGACTTGTATTAAGAGTGCAATAAAAAAATAATCAACAAATCCAAAATGTTCATCATAACAAAAGATCACTGTCCAAAGACCTAAGAAGACAAAAAAAATACAATTTATTTTTCAGTAAATTCTTAGTTAAATGCTTGAAAGATTTACTTGGAATAGATTCAAATGGAATTTCTCGTCCGAATAAAAGTCGAAGCCAACGTCTATATAATATAAATTCATTTCATTTAAAGAATAATAACAATGATCGATATGATCATTATTTTTAATCCTAATATTATATGAACAATCAAATCATTTCATTGTATTACTAAATTAAAATTTTAAGACAAATATTTGGTTTGTTTACACTATTCGTTCACTGTTGTAGAATGATGATCAGAGGATAATCGACCATTTAAATAACGAATGATCGAAGAGTAATTCGAGAAAATGTTCATTTATTTTTCAGCCTTTTTTAAAAAGTCTGCTGGAATTTGAAAACATTGGGTTAAAAATAGAATTTTATGTTCGTTGTCAGATTGAAAATTCAAAAATCGGAAAAATGTCGGAATTCTTTTTTCCAAAAGTCGGAAAGTGGTTTTTGTAATGCTGAAATAACTGATTTGTTTTTCCTGTAGGGTAACATGCTTTATCTTGTTTCTGTTTATTTTTCTTCAAAAACTATCTGAAAATATATTTCATAGTCGAAAAGAGGAAAAACGAATTTATATATACAGTTCAGTCATAATGAACAAAACTACACAAAAATCATTTAGTCTCAAAAATGTTGTTTTTTCAAAAAGCTTAGGACTAAGTTCAAATAAAAATAAAATCAAAAGTATAAGCTCATATATACGCATACATCTCGCGAAATTTGTATAAAAGAACTAAAATTTATTCAATATCACGCCGTTTTTTTTTGTTCATATTTTTCATTAGCTCGAGTTCTTCTTCGATACATCACGTTCAGATAAAATATATTTATAAAAATGTCCTCAAGGATAATCAAAATTCATTCTGATTTTCAATTCTGTAGTGACTAATTCGACATTCATATAATTACGATAGTTAGGCTATAAATGTCTCATGTGACTAAGGATGTGAGTGTGGGTGTTTCTAAAGAACAGACAAATGTCCACCCCACCCCACACTCATTCACATCCAGAAGGATGGATTTTTATAGCATTCAAGTGTCTCTATTATTAAGTTTATGACACTACATCGCTCAATAATTATAGGAAAACAAAGGTGCCGCGTTAAATGTGTAATAGCAAGTTATCGTAAAAATATTCTGCAATACTCAAAAAGCCTAAATTTAGAAAAAATTCCAAAAATCAGAAAATCGGAAAGTGATCGGAATTTTCCCTACCATATCGGAAGATCTGGCAAATCTGTTCAGAATATAGGTTCAAAACTTTTGTAGGACTTCTGGTTTATGAGTCGATCTTTTTGGACCCCTGTAAGTTAAGTTTTGAAACTCATATTACTTTATAGAGAATAATTCTGACTTTAATTCTATGCCAAAACAGTCAGTAATATAGCGTATGTAGTAGAGGAGACTATAGAAGCAAAAAAATATCAATTGTCTCCATTTAAACTTAATTTTCAAGCTTGGAAAAGGTCAGCTCATACCTCTCAAATCAAAAGTCCTAAAAAAATCTTGAACCTATACTCGGAAAGAATATAAAATCCTGATTTTAACCGAATGTTTCGAAATTTCTGTAGGCTCCTTAAAAAGAATGTTTCTTTTTTTTTAAGATTTTGTTAACAAAAACATGAATAAAAAATGTTATATCTTTCCTAAATCTCAAGGAACAAATAATTTCACTTGCGTATATCAGCAAAATAATCAAAACTAAATTTTATTATTTTTTTCAAGTTTTCTCTTTCTTATCCTAAAAAAAATTTCATTTAAGAAAATTATTCTTACATGCCATAAACTGTTGGTTCAATATTGAATTCTTCAAGTTTACAATGTAATAAATGATCATAATGTCTTAAACGTTCAAAAATAGAATTCATTCGTGTAACAGTATCATTTGGTGGAATATGTACATCATTCAACCGTTGAAATGGTATTTGTTTTGCACCATTTCTAACATTAACCTATGTTTATATGAATACAAATCATAGAATATTTATTAAAATTAAATATTTTTAATTACTTTATATGTAGATGAATTATTCGTTGAAAGAGAATAAAATTGTCGAAGATGAGCAATAATTTTTTCAAAAATTGCACTAAGAAATAAAAAAAAAAATAAATCAATCATATATATATATATAGAGATACTCGTACTAAGCATCATGCTCAAGATATTGTAGATCGTAGAGTTTTTTCATTAATTCATTTGATTCTTGATATTCATTTACTTTTAAACTTTCCAAATGAATTGCATAAACAACAATGCCAAGAATTTCATGCATACCCTAAATTAATTTAAAAACACGAAATATATTTTTGTGAAACATGATCTTAAAAAGGAATGTTGAAATATAGGAGTAAAAATTCGGACTTCCTCACAAACCATAACACATGCTACTTAGAGACCATCAAAGACCGTGTATATGAATTATTTCTGCATCGCATTTCTCAAAAGATTAAATAAAAGGATGATGACGAAGAAAATTTATCTCAAACAAAGATAGAATAAAACAATATTCCTGTGATTAACAACAGAAACTAAATCGTATTTCATATTTTAATCCTACAGTGGCTGTGTTAATAGTTTTTCTTTTTTTTTTTTACTTGTCGATACGGTGTTGTTTTACGAAGATGTCGACTATGAGTAAATAATATTCGTAATTGAAGATCTATCATACGTGGATTTCGAAAAAATGAAATATCTGGACAACTATAAGAGTAAAACAAAGAAGTTAAATATAAATATAAAGAAAATTAATGTAAATTACGTTCGTCGAACATCTGTTGTAATAGTTGCTTTAAGTTCTTCATCAGAAAAATATTGTGACCATAAACTCTAGAATAAATAAAATATTAAAACAAAATAATTTTTCATTTTGTATTTCATTACATTTTCATCTCGTGAAAGTGGATGATTAAGATTTTGTGTATCTTGATTATTATTATTATTCATTTTATATGGATCAGTTTTATATTGATTTACAAGTTTTTCATAATTATTACGAGATGTATCAAGTACATCATTCCATTGATTTGAATCACGTGGTAAACAATGCAAAAAAATACGCCATAATATTGTTGTAAAATTACATTGAATCATTTTACGATTTAATATTTCTTCACGAATTAATTCATAATTGAAATTATCAAAAAGATATTTAAATTCAGATCTAAGCATAATAAACAATAGAATAAAATAGATGAGAAATTTTCATTAGTTTACAGAAGAGATAATTCCATTGTGTTCATATTATCAATAGATTTAATTGATGTTTGTGTAGATGAAGGTGAAGTCTCAACTAGAAATATAGATAAAACTTCATAAAAAAAAAATATACATATATATGATTATTATTGTACATTCTGAAGGTATAGTTGTTTGATCAATAGGCTGAGTAGAAAGTTGCGATTGTGAGGGAGGTGGTGGAGGTGGTAATCGCTGTGGTCGTAGAGTTGCATGTTCTGTATTAGATTTCATTTTATAATTTGATGTCACCAGAGATACTTCAATAGATGACATACTCAGAACTTTAAAGCTGTCGAGCGCCAACTTGTCTGATAATATGCACTCAGATTTACTATTCAAATGTCTGAAAAAAATAAAAAATACTTTCATAAATGAAATTTTCTTTTTTTTTTTTGTAAAATATATTTTCAAATTTAACAAACGATTAAAAACAAAAAAAAAACATATTATGAACATTTTGTTATGTTTTGTATTGTCTTATATGTTTTCTTGTTTTGTTATCAGTAAATATTTGTCATTTATTCTTTTCATCTGTTGGATGATAGTCACTCGAGAAAAAACGAGAAAAAAAAAGTAAACTCTAACGTTCTGTAGAAGGTCAATGGAAAAAAAATGTTCTATAAAACACAATCTTTTATTCTCAATCTTTATTGTTTTTTTTTATTGACTTTAACAAAAATAAAAACAATAGTTGTTCTTTTTTCATATCTGAAATTTTTGTTAAACACAAAATAATAATTGTTTTCGAATAAATATTTAAATTAAATATAAAACTTTTCTTTGTTTGAATTGAATTATATTTAAGTAAAAACAAAAAATGAAAGATTAACTAAATATAATCACCTAGATGCTTGGATATAGGAAACATAAAACACAATGCAGTAAAAATAAAATAGATTCTTCTTCATCTGACGCAATACAAAAGAAAAAAAAAACCAACAAAACTAATAAATGAAAACTAAAAACATAACAAACAGTTGTATTGCAAATTTAATTGAGCTATTTTAAAGCCAATTTGATCCTGGAGCTCGAGGTACTTTCAACATTTGATGGTAAGTTAAATTTAATGGAATGTTAATTCGAGCACCCATTACATGATTTTTTTCAATTGAATTTAAAATCATATGTCTATAAAGAAAAACAAAGTGTTATCATTTCTTAATATGGCTTTTTTTTTGTTTTATATTTTTATTAAGAAGTTTTAATAAACAATGAATTCATTGTATATAATATAATACAATTATATAAAATCATACTTAGTATCTAAGGTGTCAGTGTGACTATCTTCTATACCCACACCCTGATTATCAAGTTTCTTCTATTTATATTGCTTTTATCAAAATAGATAATGACATTTAAAACATCATTCTAAGTATTCGAAGCTTATAGAGATATAGTTGGATAGGGATCATTTTTCATTGAGTTTCAAAACTTAGAAGACATGGTTTTTTTTTTATTCATACCCGTCTTTATATTGTAAAAACATAGCTGGAATTAGAACTTTGCGTTTAGTCATATCATCTATCATTTGAACAAAATAAGCATGGGCTGTACTATCATTATCCATAATCATAACACCTAAAGCACCACTTTCTTGTGCAAATTCTATTTTTGTAACAAATGAACAGTCACTAAAAAAAAAGATAAAATTCGAATGAATAAAATAAATAAATAAATATATATTCGTATATAATTTTCAAACATACCCACGTTCAATAAGTGCAATATTTCTATTTAATTCAAAATCATTTTGTAGACGACTACATCCTCTCAATGGTTTAGCTGGTATTAGATAAACATTTTCATAAAATTGATTCTATAAACAATAAGAAAAAACTACAATGAGAAATTCAAAATATTGAATTAAACATAAAGCTTGTTATGTAAATGTAACATACGATTAGAACAGAAAAAAAAACGGTTAATTTTGAGAGCTTGAAATTGTTAACTCACAAAATTAGTACTAAGCTGTTTTGATGGTCGACATCGAAATGTATAATTAATATCGGCTAGAAAATAGAGAGAAAAAGAAATTTATATAGATAATTTAAAATTAATAGATACATACATGGTTCTACAACTTCAAAATAAATATCTTGATAATGATCATCATTTTGATCAACGGAATGGATAGTTAATGGTAACAATATTGTAATGATTAAATAGAAATCAATGAAAAGCATAACAACTATTGAATATATCTGAATAATGAAAGAAATAATAAAATTTTGATTGTTTTCATGTTGTTTCTTTTGATAGTTAAATTTTCATAAATTTTAAATATAGTGAAAATTGAAATTGCTAAGGTATTATTACTAAGATACCACAGTTTGATACATCAAAATATTGTTTAATAATGATATAGTTAGCATTGTCGGAAAAAATATTCTTTCATTTTTTTTTTCAGTAGAAATCTATTAAATTTGAGATACCTTTACTATAGATTCTAACAATATATTTCAATCATCCTAATTTGATTTTCAATAATTTATTTTGCATACGCTAATTTTCATATAAATAATATTTGTTCAGAATCGAGTATAATTCGAAATGAAATTAGGATCTCTTTCTTAAATGATCTAAAATAAGTATGTAGAATGGTAAAAAATGCAATCATGTGATTATTGAATCAATTGAATAAATAAATAAAAAGAACCTTGTCAATGAATCATTTCATTTTCAACTGAAAAATTTTCAATCAATCTTACAATTTAATTTTTTTCAAAAACAAAATAAGCAATTTCATTTAATGCGATTTTCTCATGTAATCCAATGAATAAAATATCAAAGTGCATTACTATGCATATGCATCTTATAGTACAACAATAAACAACATGGCCATTGAGAGGAAGCCGCAGATAGATGTTGTGGTAGATTTAGAATCGGTTTCGGAACCGAGAGAAAAACACAAAATTTTTGGATTTGGATACGATAGCTTTTAATTTGAATTCAATCTGTTCTAAACTTAGATTGGAAGTCTACAACCAACTTTTTTGCTATCCAGTATCTAGCACCCTCTGTATATATGATTGATTACAACATCAAAAATTCAACTATTTATTGATTATCCTTAGACAAAAGTCAGTGTAAAATTATTTGAGATTATCCATGTCGGCATCATTCTATTCTCAATGTATTTTACTTTTCAATTAGTTGAAAAGAGTACTATGTTATCTGAAAAGCAAGCCTAACAATTAGTTTGTTGAACATTATCGAACGAGCAATAATATCAAAATCTTCAGTCGCTTACAATAATATTTATTTCTAAATGATATTAAACAAGAATGTGTGGTAAGGAACGGTGACGTCACCTTTTTTTTTATAAATCCGGATTCAGTTCGTGTTCGTACCTGTATCTGGAAGTATTCAGAGTTTTCTATTCATCATAAATAAGCAACCAAGATGAACATAATCGAAAGTTTCCTTTCCGTAAATTAAACTATCGAAATGAATATATTCATAGCTACACTATCTTATTTGAAACTAAGTTTGTCATAAATCAAATCAAACTCACAAAATAGAAAAAAACCTATCGGAAACGAATGATCGACTAGGAAACTTCATTATGATAAAGACTTCTTATAATTGGACGAGAAATAGATCAGAAAAAAAGAGTAATTCCTGAACCGAAAATAGGCTTAAAAATGGTTCCAAACATCCGAAAGTACAGTAGAAATTGATACAGTTATTTCTAATTGTAAATTGAATTATCTAATATTTAAATAACATGGTTGAAACAATATGATTTAGTCCCTCGTATCATTAATACAGAAAACTGAAATCGACCTAGGAATAGTTTTTTTTTTTATAAGCATATCTTAGAAAATTTCAATATTCGTACTTGAGAAAATATTATTTGACTTTTTATGAAACTTTTAGAAAAGATATGCATAATCTTTATAACCATGAAGCATCATCATTTTTTCAAAAGGATATTAAGATTTTTCAAACTGATTTATATAGTACTACCTGGTCTATTTCAAAACTGATAAAACATATGCCTAATTATCTTTGTGTCTATCATAGTATTACAATCATCGCGATAAATATCGATTATAAACTGAACAAAATTTTTAATATTGGCACTATCGAAAGACTTTCTGGACATATATGTATAATGATGGAGAATTTGTTCTACTTCATAGCAAAATACATAGTTCTTCTTACCGAATAAGAGCTAAGTAAAGATAATATTTTAACGTGTTGCACCATATCACATATAGGAATAAATGTGTAATTTGTAAGATTAAAAAGTGACATCAATTTCCCTTTCAATAATGTTTTAGTCCAAAACCAAAGTGATATTAGTAATTCGTGAGTATTGAAAATTATTAAATATTGTTAAACTAACAAATAGAATAGTCGTAGCAATTGTTTATAACATTCTCGATAAAATTACTACAAATACTAGATTTATTTTTAATTAACTATCATTTTATTCTCTCTGGAATCGACTTGATACATGTTTTACTAAGATTTTCTACTATTCTCCTTTAACTATGTGTAAGGAAAAACAAAATCTATATGTTTATGTGAAGTTCTACCTTCATGTAAAGAAAAGTCATGAATTTTTATGATGTAATTTATAACTATGTCAAAAATACAAGGATTGTATCATTTTTACAAAGTCGAATTTTTAATGAAGATGAACTATTTAAGAATAGATTCAAGATTATTGTAAAACATTAATTTTCATAAATTCTACAATGGAATTGAAGTTGTCAAAATTAAATTGTTAAATTCTACCGCATTTTTATACATAACCAAAAAAAGAAGTTGTTTAACAATCACGTTTTTAATATATCGGCATCATTATTGTGTTCATATAATCCTATTATAAGCAAAACTTCTGAGAAAATTTTCCAATATTTCGTTTTTTTTTCCAGTACTGGGGAACATTTTACTTTAAACACACTTATCACAGCATCTTCACCCGCATGCTGTAATGTATGCATATGTAATTTACACCAATCAATGTGAAGTGTGTTTAAAGTAAAAATCTACCCTCTACCTTTCATAGTCCATCTATGAAATTTCGGTAAAGGGTACTTCATTGGCTATTGAAATCACTATTTGGACTTGAGTTAAATATGTAGTATCATAGAAAAAAATATGATCACATGATTATCGAATCAATTCATTTAACCAAAACCAATAGACAAAGAGTATATGGATGAGTCATACTCAAAAATAAATATCCATAAGTTTTTTTTTAATGTCTAGAAATTTCTAGAAAGAAAAAAAAAATCTTTTAAATCTTTTCATTTTAATAGAATATATATATATATATATATATTTTAAAATAAATAATCAAAGTGCATTGCTATGCATATACACTCATAATGTAGAAATAAACAAATATGGCCGTTATTCATTCATTCATTCTAATCATTCCTTTCTCTATCATTTTTTTCAATCTTTATTAGATATGTCGTCAGATAATTCAAAATTATTTTCATCAATTAAATATTTTACAACTGGTTTTCGTGATTCAACTATTGAAACAGAATTCAAACAACATGGTGCTATACGTTCATTTTATTTAACAGAAAAAACTACACATGTTATATGTGATGATTTTGAAAGTAATAAAAGTGAATTAGAACAAGCTATTGAAATTTATCAAACACCAATTGTTACATCAGATTGGATAAAAGATTGTTTAAAATCAAATACATTATTACCAATTGATTCTTATCGTAGTGAAGAAAATAATAATAATAATAATAATAATGAAAAGAATCAAAAACAACTTTTTCAATCATGTACATTTGCTAATGCTAATTTATTAGATGATGATCATAATAAAATTTATGCATTAGCTACATATTATGGTGGTCGATGGATTGAAAATTTAGATAGTTTTATTTGTACACATATTATATGTGCATCACCATTATTAAAAAATTCTAAAATAGGTGATACAAATAATAATCATCAAGAAGATATTGATGAACGTCTTCAAGATGCATATGAAATTCAATCTGATAAAGTTCATTTAATAACACCAGATTGGATTATTGATTGTATTAATGCAAATCATTTCTTTGATGAAACAAATTATCATCCTGATTTACTTCAAAATTCAAATGAATCTATGGATATTGATGAAGATGATGATGATGATAATAATATTAATATACGATCAAATGATGAACATATATCAAACAAAGTAAATAAATTAAATAATTTCTATTCTAAGTTTTTTTGTTTTGTTTTGTCTTTATAGGATATATCACAAACAAAATCTTTTGTATCAAAACGTTCATTAACAACAACAACAACAACTCAACGTAGTTCAAAATTTAATTTAACAAATAATCAAAATGGTCTTTTATCATCAACAACAAAAGAAACTTATAATTCTATATTACCATCCGAAGAAAAATTAATCCGTCCATCAATTTCAGCTAATTTAGGAAATTATAAATCAAATTTACAATTATCACGACATGCACCACCTGAAACACTTTCATATGAATTAAATTATTCATTACAAGATAAACATGAACGTATACCACCATCACAATGTTTATTAGGTTGTATTATTTATATTGATGAACATGAATATTCTATAACTGTATCAAAAAATGATTTAACAACATGGTCACAAACATTAATAAAACATGGTGCTATTATAACTGATGATATAATGAATATAAATTTAACACATTTTGTATGTGCTTATTCTACAAGTGATCTTTTTCGACAAGTATCAAAACGTGGAAGTGTTCGAATGGTTACAGCACATTGGTTAAATGATGTTTTACAAAAAAAAAATTTATTTGTTCCGAATTTAGCTATTCATTATCCATCACCATATTCACCAAATGAACCAGATAAATTACCATTAATAAAATCTTTTATTACAATTACTGGATTTGAAGGTAAATATTTTAACTTTCAAATTCATATAAAATTAGTTACAAAAAAAAGAAAATGATTTATTTATTTATTTATTTTTCTGTTTCTAGGTCTTGAACGTGCTCGTCTACGTTATATGATTCGTTCATTAGGTGGTAAATATTCTGGTCATTTAGGTCGATGGCATACACATTTAATTGCACATGAAAGTGGTACAAGTGAAAAATATTTAAAAGCATTAGAATGGTCAATACCTATTGTTAATGGTTTATGGTTATCAGAATTATTTTTAGGTAATACAAATGCACTTAAACAACCATTAGAAGATCGTTTTCGACGTCTTAGTGGTACACCACCAATAGATCATTTTTCATTTGATCAAAGTTTTGTTCATGAATTATTATTACCATGGTCACAATCAATACGTATATCAGATGATATGCTTAATACAGCAATACGTCGTCATAATGAACAACAATATTCATCATATGATAATGATTATATGAAAAGTTCATATAATGAATCAATAAATCCATTAATTGATTCACAATTAATAAATAATGGTCCATTATTAATAATGCTTAGTGGTTTTAATGCTAAAACATTAAATCATTATGAAACAATAATAAAAACATTAGGTGGTAAAATTTCAACATTACCACATTATACAACACATTTAATAATGAATAAATTTTTACGTACAGAAAAATTATATGAATGTATGGGTTATGTATCATATATATTAAATAAAAAATGGTTAGATAAATGTAATGATGCAAAATGTTTTTTCCCTGTTGAAGAATCTGATTGGTTATATGATGATGAATTAAAACCACCAAGAAATTTATTAAAACAATCTATTGATAAACGTATTAATCGTAAAAATAAACCATTATTTACAGGTTATACATTTTTTTTAACACCAACTGTACAACCATCACAAATAACATTAAAATCAATAATATATGCACATGGTGGTAATGTACGTCGACAATTTCCAACAATAAAACAATTAACAACATATGATGAACAAACAAAAATTCCAAATTGTTTAATTTTAACATGTGATATTGATAAATTATTATTAAAAGATTTACATAAACATAATAATACAGATTTTGAAATTAAACTTTTATCAATTGATTTTGTTCTTGAAAGTATTGTTCAACAAGAAATACTTAATATTGATTCATTTGTTATGAAACTATAACAAATTTTTTTTTTTTGCCTTTTTTTTCTTTTTGGTTCTATTCAATGTAGATTAGTGTAAAATCGATTATTTGTAGTTTCAATGCAAATATTTCTTTCTCACAATTGTATCACATTTGTCTGATATTTGTGTTAGCCTTTTTTTTTCTTGTCTCTTCTCATTGTATCACTTTTTTTCTTTTTTGTCATATACATATATTAAATGTAAAACAAAAAATCAGATAGAGTGTGTGTTCGTTTAATAAATCAAAATGACTGAATGTTTTTTTTTTTTGTTTGTTTGTCTTCTAGATGTTTGGTTTTCCTACAGATTTATTTGGTATGCATGGCGGAAATAATCGTCGATCGAATAGTAATTCATTAATACCACATCATCATCATCATCATCATTCATTATTTGGAAATTCTTTAATGATGCCATCACCATTTCTTGGAATAAATAGTTTATTTGATGATTTTGGTATAAATTCATCACCATTTGCAATGATGGATCGAATGATGCGTGCAACAAATGATGCATTATATCATGGAAATAATATAAATACAAATACAAATACACCAATGCATTCATTTACATCAACAACAGTTATGTCTTATAATGGTACAGATGGAACACCTAAAATTTATCAAGAATCAACATCACATAGTCGAGGACCTGGAGGATTAGAAGAAACACGACAAGCTATTAGAGATAGTGAACGTGGAATTAATAAGGTAAACAATATGCACAAAAGAAAACATCACCTAAATTATCATATAATGGTAAACTATGACTACCAAAGGAAAGTTTTCAACTGATCAATTAAAAGTTATTGAATTATGAGTTGTCGATTATGCTAATATAATAATGTATATCGAGTTGTCTATAAGACAATAATCTTTTCTATTTTTCAAAAATGAGTTTTAAAGTAAAATAATATTATTTTGTTAGTCTAGTAAATCAACATACAAAGATCTAAAGAGATTTCTTATAATCAAATTCGAATTCAGCATAATCAATAACTCATAATTTATTTACTTTCAATGAATAAGCGATTAATCAATTGAAAATATTCCTTTGTAAGTTTGAGAATGATTAGTAGAATCAATAGTTCTATAAAAATCTCTTCTGAATAAAAAAAAACAAAAAAGAAGTTTTTATTGATATTTCATATAGGTACAAATTGGTCATCGAATTGGTGATCGTAAGCATGTTGTCGAACGTGAAATGCATGTTGGAACAGGTCAGATATCTGAAAATGTTGAACTTGAAAATCTCGACGAAGATGAAACAGATAATTTTAAAAAAGAATGGCGTGAACGTTCAACTTTAGCTGGTCTTTCACGTCGTCCACAACATTCTTATCATCATCGTCAATTAGCTTCAAATCGTTTACATCATCCATCATCACAACCACAATTAGCTATTGAACATAATTCTTCAAATAATTTATCATCAAATCGATATCATCAAAAATCTTCTTCAAAAAATATAAATAATTTATCTCAACGACCACAATATCATCGTTCAGATACAATTGATTTAACTGATGATTCACCAAAAATTGAAGAAATTGAAGAAATTGAACAGTCACCATTACCACAAATTTTACCAGTTAAACGTAAAGCTTCATCATCATCATATACAAATGATACTGATATTCAACGAAAACATCGACATAATCGTTTTTAAATTTAAATACAAAAGAACAAAGTACAATTTTCTTTTGTTGTTTTTATGTCTCATCGTTTTTTTTTTCTTTTGTCTTTGTACAGTTAGTTTGATTATTATTATTATTCAATCAAGCGAAATATAATCGCTAAAAAACTTTTTCTTTTCTATTGTGTTCTTCATTTTTTTTTTGATGTTGTTATTATATTAAGACAAGAAGAAAAGAAAAAGAAAGAAGGATCTTTTAATTATTTCTCATCTTTATATATAGGTGCATCTGCTTTTTTGTTGTATATATCTTGAAAGATTAAGGAATCATATTTGAAGGAAAATAAAAAAAAAAAAACCCAGCAGCAATAGGAAAATTTTCTAGCATAAACTTCTTTTCTCTCATGTATGTATTTATTTATTTATTTTCTTTTGCTCGTGTCTATCTTTGTTCAATAGATATATATCGAAAAGAAAAGGATTGAATTTGTTCGTGTTTTTTTTTTCTACTTGTGAATTTTTTTTTTTTTGTTCTTTTTGTTTCACACATTTAAAACTCTAATAAACACTTTGACTACTTATGTAAGATTTCTTTTACATCTCAACATATATTCTTTTTTTTTTTTTTTAGTATTATGCCCTACGCCCACTACAGTAGCCTATTTCATGTATTCAGTATTATTATTATTATTTATCTGCTAGAATAGAACTATAAGGTATGTTTGATTCTTACATCATCATCATGTTCTAACAAGGTCTTATTATGTTCATTGATCTATTTTGCGTGAATTTATTTGTCAAAGAGAAAAAAAGAAAAGAAATAGAAGATACTTATCTATTTGACATCTGTTACATACCTAGACATCATTTGTCCTTGATACAATATGAGATCTTTTCATTCTTTCCTTGTCAATTTTTTTTTTCTCGTTATTTAGTCGTTGACAAGTTTATAAAATATTTCTTCGTAAAAGAAAGAAAGAGAGAGAGAGAGAGAAGAAACTTCCTTTTATTTGTATATACGTATATTGATCGTGCTCAAGGCAATCGCATCACAAATTGATTGACGAGATTAATGTTGGAATAAAAAGAAATCGATTTTTATAATCATCAAAACTAAAGTAGGTTTCCATAATCGCCTCCGCAATTTCTTTCTTTTTTTTTTCTTGTGTTCTTTGTTCGGTTACTCATATTATGACGATGATGATGATGATGATGAGAATGAATCATTTGTGATTATTCTTTTTTTCTGATTTGAAGCAAGTCATCGATAAAGGGAACAGCAAAAAGAAAAACATCAGCATTCTTTATAATACAGTTATATTTTTTTCATTCTACTTGTCTCAAGCAGCGTAAGACAAATAAAAATTGTATAGATTTTTTTTTGGTTCGATATTCCAATTTGAATCATAATTTACCATGTCAGCACAATCATCATCATTATCATCTGATTTAGATTATGAAAAAACAACTTGGTTTGTTAATTTTATATAGATTAAAATAAAAGAATAACAAAAAAGTAAATTTCTATTATTTTTTTATTTTTTAGTATAAACATGAGTTTTGGTTTATTTCGTAATTTTTTATCAAAAAAAACTCATCCACAAATATCTGAAATTTCAACACCAATAAGTGTAACAAAAAATATTCATGTATCTTATGATCCACAAACGAATACATTTCATGGTTTACCAAATGAGTGGGAAGAGCAAGTAAAAAATTTATTTGCGTAAGATTGTACTTTGTTATAGTTATCTAATCAATATATATATACATTTCATCATAACAAATAATTTAGTCACTCCAAGCCTGAAGATAAAGCTCGAGTTATGACTTGTGCACTTAAAGTTATTCAACAAACAATTCGTGAAAGTCGTGAGTATTTTTTTGTCTTGTTGTTTTTTTAATAAAATAAATTTAATAATAGGTAATCCAACAAAACATATGCGTATTCAAGATAAATTTCATCCCGATGGAATATCATATGAATCAGGTGATGAATTAAGTGAAACGGAAAGTGATCTTAGATCATCACAAGAAAGATTAAATGGTAATGGATCATTTTCATCACCATCTACAGATCCTTATGGTAAGGACAAATACTTAAAAACAAAACAAAAAAACAATATTTGAAATATTTGTTTTTTGTTTTCTATAAAGCTAATCATCCTAGTTCAAAAAAATATCCTCCTGGTTTCCCATCTTCACATATGAATACAAATGTAAAAATTTTCATTTTATTTTTTTTTTGTTTTCAATAAGAAAATATTCAAAATTTTATTTTTCAGCCATCTACAAATTTCTTTGAAGAACTTAAACGTGCTACAACACGTCGTAAACAGAGTATAGAAGTACGTGTTGATAACATATCTTGATATCGAATAAAATATAATTGTCTTTTTGTTAGATATCTAGTAGAAAATCTGATGATGAAGATCATTCACCAGAATCTAATACATCTAGTAATTCTCATCCGACAACACCTATATCAAATCAACTTCGAGAAGTTGGTGTTAATAATCTTGTCTATCAAATTAATCGTGATACACTTGTTAATGAATCAATTGATAATATTCAATATAATGAAAATCTAACGACATCATCATTGATAAAACCTACTCCTATGCAGTCTATTGTTCCACCTCCTATTCCGGTTCGTAATCATGTTAATGATGATATAACAGTAATAAATAATAATAATAATAATAATGGAAAATCTCGTAAACAAACTGATCAACCACCTGAATTACCACCGAAAACTACTCGAGTCATAGCTGCAGCAAGTAAAATAACATCTCCTATTCATCCTATTATATCTACAACTAAAACAAATCCAATTGTTAATAAAGAAAATCATCAAATAGTTACACCACAAACTGAACCCATATCACCTACACATCAAGAAAAACTTGTTGCACGACATAAATTAAAAAATAATCGAAGAAAAATGTCAGAAGAAGAAGCTATTAAAGAACTTGGTTAGTAATCATACAAATTTGTTTGTTTGTTTTAAAGTAATATTCTCATTATTATTTAGAACCAATTGCTGCTAAAGATGATCCAATGACAAGATTTATTATAAAGAAAAAACTTGGTTCAGGGTATGAATGAAATTTATTCGTTTTTTTTTCTTTTGTTAATTTTTAAAGTTATATTAAATTTTATTTTTCTTATTATTATTAATAGTGCTGCTGGTGATGTTGATTTAGCACTTGATACAAAAACAAATACAAAAATTGCTATAAAACGAATGCTTTGGTCAAAACAACCACGAAAAGAATTAATTGTTAGTGAAATTCGTGTTATGAAAAATTGTCGATTTCGTTCAATTGTTAATTTTCTTGATTGTTATTTAAGACCAAGTGAATTATGGAGTATGATTTTGTTAATTTATCAATTTTTTCAATATTTAATTAATATAAATGATTTATTTTTAGTTGTAATGGAATATATGAATGGTGGACAATTAACACATATTGTTGAACAAACAGTACTTGATGAAGGTCAAATGGCTGCTGTTACAAAAGAATGTCTTGAAGCACTTCAATTTCTTCATAGTAAAAATATAATACATCGTGATGTTAAATCCGATAATGTTCTTGTTGGATTTGATGGTTCAGGTATAAAAAACAAAATTCTATAAGAGAATATTTATATATATATTCGAATTTATTTTCAATATAGTTAAATTAACTGATTTTGGTTTTTGTGCTCAATTAGCGAATACTGAAAGTTTACGAACAACAATGGTTGGAACACCTTATTGGATGTCACCAGAAGTGATTAAAAAGTAAAAATTTTGTTTATATTTGAATTATAATTTAAAAAAAAAGCTTTTCTATTCTTAGACTTAAATATGATCGAAAAGTTGATATATGGGTTAGGATTTTTTTTTCTTAATCTTTCATATTTCTATTTTTTTTTTTTGTTTTTAGTCATTAGGTATTTTAATGATTGAAATGATTGATGGATCACCACCATATATAAATGAACAACCATTTCGTGCTATGTGTAAAATAGCAATGCAAGAAGAACCACCAACAATAACTTCTGAATCC
This sequence comes from Rotaria sordida, assembly GCA_905250125.1. Lineage (NCBI taxonomy): Eukaryota > Metazoa > Rotifera > Eurotatoria > Philodinida > Philodinidae > Rotaria > Rotaria sordida. The sequence goes on along the minus strand of CAJNOL010001078.1, from coordinate 39,752 downwards.
CAAGCACGTGTATCATTTGATACAATGAATTTTCTTAAACGTTGTCTTACAATTGATCCTCAACAACGTGCAGATACATATGAACTTCTTCAACATTCATTTATTAAACGTGCAAAACCACTCTCATCACTTGTTCCAAATATAAAAGCTGTTTGTAAGAATGATAATAATTAAAACAAAACATAAATTTCTTTTTTTTTTTCTGTTATATTGTGCATATTTTTTTCCTTGGCTTTCATCATAGCCATATTTTTCTAATGTTCATTACAATGTTTTTTTCTATAGTCTATCTATCTGTTGAAAGGAATGCATTTGTTAAAAAAATACACACATATATATATATATATACATATATAACAACATTATATTAGCTAGTTTAATCGTATCATTTCTAATTTTGTTATTTTCTTCTTCTTCTTATTATTATTATTTATTCAATGATAACGATTTGTTACAAGAAAAAAAAATACTAAAAATATAAAAATCTTTTTTTTTTCCTATGTTTATTTCATACTGAACTTTTCTCAATTCTGTGATTTTTATATATGTATAGTTTTTCTTTTCTCTTTATTTCATCGAATACATTCAACTTGCATAAAATTTTCATTAGCATTCGGTTTATAATATTTGTTTCTCTCAAAATATAATTCTCTAAAATTAAAGAGATAAGCAACTATATATATATATGGTTCATAGCAATCTTTCTCTTGTATTTCATCCCACTGTCAAATAATGTTGTTATTCTTTGTCTTTTCTTTTTTTTTTGTCAAAAATAAACTGAAACTTATTATATATAAGATAGACAATGAAATTTTTCTAAGATTCATTTTTGTAGATGTTTAGTTTTAATTGGAATACAATTGATGAATCGACGTGAGTTCAAATATATATATATATATATATAAAGAATTTATTAATAATGGATGATCGAAAAGTAATTAGATAAAATGTTCATTTCATTTTTCAGATCTTACAGAAATTTGAAAATATTGAATTAGAATTAAAATTTTGTGTTCTTTCAGAATATGAATTTAAAATTTTTGTAGAACTTCTGGATCGAGAAAACTGCTGTATTTTGCTGCTATAGTCTCCTTTACTACATACACTATATTACCAATTTTGTTTTCATAGAATTAAAGGTAAAATTGTTCTCAATAAAGTGATAGAAAAATTAAGAGTTTTAGAACAATCATTCAGCTTAGTTTAAAAGTCTGTTTTCTATAAAAATCGAGAAGATTACCTAAATTGACATGGTGTCTCTTACTAAAACACTTATTATTAACAAATACCTTAGAGATAACTAATTATTAATATGTTATTTTTATTGAAAAATGTTTGCTTGTTCGTTCGCTATATTTGAAATAATTTTCACTTCTACTTTGGTTAAGTTTTAGCGCGCTTAAGTTCTTCCAAAGTTAATTTATGGACAAAGTCGATTCATAACTCCTAGACCTGAAATCTTACAAAAATGTTGAATCTATATTCGAAAAAAAAACACAAAATTCTGATTCTAATTAAGTATTTTCAAATTTCTGGAGGCTCTTTAAAAAGACTGAAAAAAATGAATGAATATTTTGTCGGATTCCTTTTCGATCACCCTTTATATGAATATATATATATATATATATATATATAAGTAATTATTAGATTTCAAGGGTATTTGAATAAATATACAAATGCATTTAAAGGATATCAAACACGATATTTTGTATTAGATTCCGAGACAAAAAGTTTACTTTATTTTATGGTATATAATTGATTAATTGTTTTGTTTTTTTTTTCAAATTTTATTAAATTATTTGATTATAGCCAGATGAAGTTCGAAAAAAAGGTCCAAGAGGTGTAATTGATTTAACAGATTGTTGGATATCACCATCGAATGAAGATGATGTTACTTTTACTTTACAAATAGGAAGTGGTGATTCATTTAAATTTCGAGGTATATTTAAAATTTCTAATTAAATATTTTCTATAAATGTTTATTTTCTTTCTTTAGCTAGTGATGCTAAAGATAGACAAAAGTGGATTGATAAATTACGAGTATGTTCTGGATTAAAAGCAGCTGATATTGTAAGTATTAGTAGTTGTTTTAAAGGTAATAAAAAAAATGTATTTTTCTCTTTTGATTTCTTAAGTTTGTTTCATCATTATCATCATCAAAATCTAATTTAATTAATTTATCATCATCTCCAAATGATGTACAAACTCGTTCATCAAATCGACGAAATTCACAGTATACTTAATGGATATTTGATTTTTATTTCTACTTTTTTCTTTTCCATTTTATAGAATCTATCATCATCAACAAACTTTAAAAGAAATGAAAGAAGTCATACAATGTGTTGAAGTAAATCAGCGAGAATTTGTCGAAACAATAGAAGTATATTATTTTATTGAATTTATTTTCGTATATCTATTATTTTATTATTTTAGGCAATACCAGATAGAAGTCATCTAAACTCATTATCTAAAGTATATAAACAAACAATTAATTTGATTTTTTTTTTTTTTGTAATTTTCGAATATTAGGATATGTTACTACTTCGTTCTATATCTCAATCATGTATACATTCATTACAAGACAGTTTGATCATACTCACTCGAAGACGGTTTAACTAAATATTGAAAGAAAATGAAACACTAAAAAAAAATATGTTTTTTTTTTGTCTATTTGTACAGAACACCTGACACGGAACCTCTTTCTCTATCTGTACCTTCACCTCATTCACCACAATCAACAATGTCAAATCTATCCGGTAAACAATTGAGTCAATCATATAATAGTGGTACTAGTGGTAAATCAAATTTAAGTACTGGTTTATCATCACAATCGAATTCACATTCTTCCTTGAGTAAAACATCAAGGTATGAACAATTAATATTCAAGAGATTTATTGTTTGTTATCTTCTATATTTTTTGTTTATTATTTACTATTTGAGATAATATTAAAATTAGATTTCTGAAATCGGAAAGCTAATAAATGAAAGAGATATAAACAAATAATGAATTATTTTAAAATTTGTTTTTCTTTAATCGTTAATGACAATAGAAGATATATCCTCTATGATTAGAAAAAAAATGAATATGTTACTTTTAGCTTGAATAATTTGATTGTTTTTCCTTTGTTTCTTGTAGTTATGTTGTTATTTGTGTGTTCCTATTGTTAAAGTCTCATTGTGAAAGAAGATTATAACAGAAACTGCAGGTTTCTAACTTTTATCGATAAGAAGTTATTTAAAAACAGCTGTAGAATGTTTTCTTTGACTAGCTATTCGTTTGAATAAAGTTTTTATCATAAAGATCATGTTATTTATGAGTTCATATTGAAAATAGAAAAATCATTTTTTCATGTTACTCACTATGAATAAGTCAAAAATGTGATCGAAGTTGTCATGAAAAATGTTGTTTCACATCGGTAATCAAGAAAGATTTAGAAAACTACTGTATAATTATCAAATTTCTTTTCGACTAGTGAATAATAGAAAAGTCTAGAATGATTTAGCTTTTCGAATCTTCACTCTTGAGATATCGAAATTTTACTGAGTTTTTCCTTTTTTAATATATGTTTTATTTTTTCTCTTATAGTCTCAGTGGTCTTAGTCAATCACCATCGCCGAATGATACTACATTATCAATAAAAAACTTACGACGTATATTAAAATTTTCTTTTATTATTAATAATTATTTAAAATTCTCTTTTTTTTTGTTTTTTAAATAATAGCTAATGTTGGTACTCCGATTAGTACATCAGATTCATTACAGTGAAAACATTATTATTATTATTCTTAGTGATCTATTCGTTTCACTAAATGTACATGATCGATTCTTCAATTTAACGAGTCTTATTTTAGTCCATATTGCAAAAAAAAAATATATTATTTTTCCACAAAACGAATATATATGTATACATTGTTTTCTTCCATGTTTTTTTTTCCTTTCGCAATAAACTCCAGCTTAATTTTTTTTTTTATACAATAATATATATCGATAATCTTTTTTTTTATGTATTTGTTTTTTTTATTAGATGCCAGGAACTATGACTGAAAATGAAAATCTTTTAAGTCTTATTTCAATTGAAGTACTTATAAGTCAAGTTCATATTAATCTTAATATTGAATGTCATTTACCATGTATAGTTTTTCGTTTACTTGATTATCCAGCTGTATCAATACCTTATTTTGATCAATGGCAAATTGATGAATTTCATAATTTAAAACGTGATTATCCAAATTTATCATGGTGTCAATTACTTTCAGATCAATTTTATGAACTTCGTAGTGCTAATGGAAAATTTAATTTTAAACGTGGAAAATCATGTTTATTTAAAATTTATTTTAAAACATTATATACACATTTATTAAATGTTCCACTTTTTCTTTTACTTATTGATCAAATTAATGATAAAGGTATAAATAATAATACAACACAATTTATTGGTAGTTGTAATATTAAATTAAATGAATTAATTGAAATATTAAATCAATCAATTATTAAAAATGGTTATGATGTACCACTTGTTGAACAACAAACATTTCATTGTACACTTTTTAATTTAATGGGAACATCTATTGGTACTTGTGATGTTGCTATTCGTTTTTGTCATTATGGTACAACAATTTTAACACATTTACCTATGCTTGATGATGAAGTTGTCGTAAAAAAAACAGATAAAAAGTAAGATTAACAAGAATTCTATTATAAGATGATCTAAATCTGTGGTTCATCCACGATCGAAAATTTAACGAAGATTAGTTTTGAATATAAAGTATACTATTCGATACAAATTTTTATGTTGATTCTAAATATAATATTTGTTTGTTTTGGAACGGAAATGTTCTGATCATGAAAACCTCTGTATATATCAAAGAAATCGAATTTCTCCAAATATTGAAGCCACCAAGGCTTGATATTTTTAAACCTAAGTTTCATTACAAGATTATCGTTTGAATATGTCAAAAAAAAAAACATAAATATATAATCTCGTCTTTTTTTTTGTTTTGTTAGAGTTCCGACTGCAACTAAAGAACAAGTTACTGAATCATTAGTACCACCACCACCACCACCACCATCGACAGATACAATTGTTAAACATATTCATTTTGTTAATGAAAAGAAAGATGTTGGTTTACAATTATCACGTAGTGATCTTCCATCATCATCAAATAATAATAAATCGGCTCAAACACGTTGGACAAGTACAAAATCTCATCCAACTGGATATTATCATTCTAAAGGTCGATATTTACGTACAATTGAAGATCCATCACTTGATGATCCATTAATTTCTTCTTATCAACCACCACCACTTTATTTTAATTCAAATTCTGATTTTCTTCAAATGATGACACCAATAAATGCTAAATATATAGATGAAGCAAAAGAAAATCGTTTATCTTATCTTGCATCAATTCCTATTGATAGTTTTCATGATGAATTTGATGTTGATGATAAAAATGAAGATATTAATAATAAACAACAACAACAACAACAACGAAAATCAAAATCTACACATAATGTTCGTTTTAATTTATCATCATCATCATCACCACCACCATCAGTAGTTATTCCTCAAACAAAACAAATACCAAAAAAACAATTATTAACAAAAGATTTTCTACATAATTTTCCACTTCTTCGTGCATTAGTTGAAGAAGCTTTAACTTTACAAGAACATCAACAAAATTTACCTATATTAATTCAACGATCACATTCAGCTGAACAAAAACGACAAGTAAAATTAAAACAAACTTCAATACGACCTAAATCAACAACAAATATTCGTTCTATTCGAACAAAATCTGTTATTGTAACAAGAAATATTAAAAATACTAATCGACTTTATCCACCATCATCCGATAATAGAAGACAAATGATAGTTACAAAAACTGATGTACGAAATTTAGTTGATCGTCTCTCTAAACCAAAATTTAATAAACGAATTGAACGAGAAATTGCTTTAGCTGAACAAATGACAACTATTGAAGAAACTATTCCTACTCCACGTCTTCCACCAAAATCAACATCTGTTCAAGTATTTCATTTTTAATCTCTGCTTTGTTTTTTTTCTACTTATGATCATCTCTTTGTTTTCTTTTCTAAAAGCCGATCTCTACGTATAAAAATATAATCATACAAAAACCACCATTTTCTTATGGTACAACACGTGCTCATCGATTATATACGGAATTTTCTCGAGCTCGTCGTGCTGCATATGAAAGTCAAACAGATACACGATCAAAATCTCCAATATCACCACGAAAAGAATTAACATCAAATGATCGTATTCTTCCACCATCACCTCAATTACTTAATACGGGCACACTTTCACATTTTTCTCTACTTAATAAAGTTGATATTGATAGTGCAACTATAGATAGAAATAGTATGCAACCATCATCATTAGAAAAAATACAAGAAAAACCTGATCCAACTATGAAATCATCATCAACAACAAGTCAAGATGCATCAAAAGAATTAAGTCGATCATCATCATCATCATCATCATCATCACCACCATCACCATCACCATCATCTGAACCAACAATATCTCAACGAAAACAAGAAAATAATGAAAAAAATGATTTAGGATTTTCAATTACTGATGTTACTGATTAGTAAGTTTGATTTAATTTCTTTTATAAGTTTTTTTTTTGAAAAATTTTTATTATAGTTTTACTGATGGTGGTAATGACTCGAGTACTCGACCATCAACACAACAATCTACATGATTTCATTTATCATATTTTCGAAATAAGACTCAACGTCAGATTGTTTTATTCAATTCGATAAATTTATCCGTCCGAACAAATATATAAAATATTTGTATTAATTTCAAATTTTATATGCATAGCTTTTCTGTAGTGCTCAGAATTTTAAATGTAATGAATGGGAAATTTTTTTTTTTCTATACAAGATATCTATCAATAAATTTTTAATAATGCTTTTGCAATTAAATAATATTTAATGTAAAATTATTCATTATTAAATATTTTCGATTTCGACTTGAAAATGTGATTTATTGTGTTATAAATAGAAATGTATGCCGATACAAAGCACGACATCCATAACCAACCTATTCAAGTGTTGGTAACGGCTGCTTAGTCAGTAGGCTTATAGATTATTCCACTATGTATATCTTAGCCACGAATTAGAATGTATACATTTAGATAATGATGCTTCCAGTTCTTTGTCTGTCATAATATTAATTAGATTGTTTCAAACTGATTTCATTTTTCAATTTATCATGTGTACGCTAGTCTTTGTAATACTTTTCATAGTTATTTTTAGATTGTATTTACTAAGTTAACTTGTTTGTTTATTGACTGAACCGATAAAAATAAAGAAGTAAACATTTCGATTCGAGTTATTAATCTTATAATACAAAATTTGCTTTACATTGATATTTTTCCTTTTTGTTAGTTCAGATTCAATTATGAGTCAACAACACAAATGATTCTCTAATCATCATTGATGTTTCTCCAGAACAAATTGTAAATCTTAGGTCTATAATGAACGAGAAAAGATAAAATTGCGTAGAAATAAGCACATTTATAATTGATATGAGACGATTAATCTTTTCGGATATATTTCGATAGAGGTTGTCAACTTACGTGTGAAGTATTCCAGAAAAATTGATCAAGATATAACATTAAGAAGAAAACAAAATGTATGAAATGTGTACTTCAATCTTAATAATAGACTCCATGAAAAACTTCGAGATCATTGATGTCGATCCATTACAGATCATGAGAGAGCTTCTAATAATTATTTCAAGAGTTCTTTTTTAGCTCAATGTAAAAGTAATCTTAAAAACGATGAAAAACCTGCCGGTTGTTTCGACTCTTGAACGAATTGAAGTAATGCAAAATTGTATGCATTTGTATTTTTTGTTTCATTAAAGTTTTTCTTGCAACAATCTCTTACGAGTGGCCATCTATACGTCCGAATGCGGTTCTATTTAGAGAGTTCACGATATATGAGGAGACGGTCGACTCTTGTCGCAGAAACTGGTGAGCGAAAAAGCAAAGAAAATTGTTCAGTTTTGCTGAGGAGAAAAGGAAAATTTTTCAAAATTGGGTGGAGGGGTCATCCCAAGGGGGAAACATCATACTTTTGTAATTTGAAGTACGTAAAGTACAAAAGTACGATGTTTCCCCCTTGAGCGCATCTTTGTTATTTGATTGACGTTCAAAATAGCCTTTGCTAACTAAAGCTTCAATGCATTTCTATAATTTTTGATATTAACCTTCAATATCTTTTTGTTCGATTGATTCTAATAATGGCACATTTAAATTTATTTTTATCTTCTCTTTTTTTACTATTACGAAGAATACTGCTATCATCATTGAGGTGGGCACTAACTCATACCAGATAAAATCATTGCGAGCAGAACTAATATCTGGTTTGTGTATTAGTGGTCGTCGTTGAGTATCGGTCGGATCAATAAAATATGAATACGTGCTGTTTATCTGAAAAGATAGAAAAAACGTAGATTAAAATGAAATCAATTGTATTTACACGTCTATACACATCACATTGGGTTTGAGTACTATTGGTACTGACCATACTTCAAATTGTTGTTTCGTGCTGTTTCCATTTGAACTGACTTCGAAAGAAATGAGAAATGAACTATTGATAATGATCAATTAAGAACTTTTGTCTTCTTGAGGATGTGAGATAATTTGATCAATATGACAAATTGTTCTCAAAGAGAACTTTTTCATATCAAGTTCAGACTGACAATATTCGAAGTATTGTGTCGTTATCATGACAATCATGTTGAGTAAACCAACAAAGAAAATTGTCATGCACACAACAGAAGCAACTAGTTGCTGCGTTTCTCTTGACAAAGGATAAAATGATGTCATTTCTAGGAAATTATGTGTAGACTGACTCGATTTGATGATGCTTTTTGTTTTATTTTTAAAAGAAAGTAGAAGAATGAACAGATAAAATCAAGCAAGACATTCAATTCATTCGTGTGCTACATATACATACCAGCCGGTTTTTTAGCGGAAACGGTAACGACGTAAGAAACTGAATATTTTTTGACTATGGGTCACTCAAGGCGTATTTCTTATTTTAGAGGTCATTGTATAGAACGAAAGTCACTATCTAAACAATATATTAACCCAAGTTTGGTATTTGATTTCAAGGCTACATTTTGTGTCAGCCGTCATTTTAATATAGATTAAAAAATTATACTGATCACATTATTTACAGATCATCGTGCTTTGTGATAGTTTAACACATCAGATAACCGAAGGCTATGGGTTTGCGTGTGGTCTTCTCCTTAGGCATAACTGACATCCTACAATTATAACATATCATTGAAAACCTGTTTCAAATACTGTCAATTCATTTCAATTATTGCTTATCGTTTTATGTTATTGATAATTTTCTAAAAGATCACATGAATTTTTTTGTCTTTTTTTTAATGTACTGTATTGATTATTTATTCAAGAGCTAGTATGTTTACATTAGGACTTATAAATATGAAAAAAAACAGTTTAACAAGTATACAAGATTGAATTTTCTTTCGAAATATTTCATTGAAGTCCGATTTAACGAGTAGACCAAATCTAGGTTAAAAATTTGTGCAAGACTCCTATTTTAGAAGTTATGAAAAAATCTATGAACGACCTAAAAATAACGTTGAGATGGATTTTAGAAAGTAAAAAAAAACGTACAGGATATAAATACAATGAATTTCAAATACATTAAAAGAAAGAACAAGCATTTCTCTACGAAATAATATTCTGACTATTAGTTTTTCATAAGGTACCTATCAAAGGGTGAAAATTTTCACAAGAGACATAATGATATTTTGCAACGTCTTGATTTTAAGATTCACAAAAAGCACTCCATCATTTTCTTGAGGATTATTTCGAGAACCTCAGATCTTAACGTACTTTGTAGAGGCCAATCTCATCCATCATACTATGCAAACAATGATTTACAGAACATATGTAATAGCGGACATCACACCAGGAACACTAAATTAATAAGAAAAGAAATATTTTGTCTCAAACGTTTTGACCAAGGGGAAACATCGCACTTTTGTACTTTAAAGTACATAAAGTACGTAAAGTACAAAAGTACGATGTTTCTCCTTTGGATCATCCTCTTCGTTTGGAAGAATTTATTAAAAATATAATATCTCATAAAATGGCAATTCGCATAAATATTGTAGTTTTATTTTTCTGTGCCAATTATTGTATAAGAGTGACCTCTCATCGTCATTTGATCGTCTTTCGCTCCAAATTCTATTGGCAAATCATATCGCTTCATTGTTTCGACAGACAAGAAAGACATCATCAAGCGAATATTTCTTTTGTTCATATACAAAATCGTCTACTACTTTTGATTGATTTTTTTGTCTTTTTTTGACTCTGTAGATTCTTTTCAACATAATGAATCAAGAAAATAAACCACCATCAAACGATTTCGATCACGAAAGATTATCGTTTGTGACATTTCGAAAAAAAGTTTGTTTTATTCATTTAATTTTCTTTTTTTTTGTTTTACATAAATCTTTTGTTTATTATCTTAAACAGTTAGAAAATCATGATGAAGATCAATCATCAATTACACCTAAACGACCATTACTCTTTCGAGATCGTGGTGCAGATGTATTCATTGAAATTTCACCTCTATCGGATCGTAATTCACGTCCAACAGAAACAAAACGGAAATCATTACCAGTATCACCATTGACAACAGTTAAAAATGATCAATCACCAGTATCCTTCGTTGAAAATTGTATGTTTATTATAAGTCCTCCTCAACCAAATCGAACAACAATTATTGACGATGATGATGATAATTCATATGTACCAGCATATGTTCATAGAAAAGCTAAACCAGCACCATCAACTACTTGGAAATCATCTTTTTCAATTCATAAATCATCAAAAACAAATTTTGAAACTTCAACATCTACTCCAATTATTCCACAAAGTCAGTTGCTTTTTTTTCCTGCTTTTGAGAAAAATAATAATATTTGAATTTTACAGGTCAAATAGTTTCATTTCAACCAGCTATTCGACCACGTGTACCATTCAATTTAACATCAACAAATACTATTGATAAACAAGCACATGCTTATACAATATGGTTTAATAGTCTTTTTACACCAGTTGATTTTATGAATAATCCAACAACAACAACAACTAATCAATCAATATCTAATGAAATATCAACAACAAAAACATTAAAATCATTAGCTGAATCAAATCGTTGGTATATATTACGTGATCGTGCTCGTGAATTATTTACACATGATATACAATCAATAGCAACAAAAATTAGTGCCGATATTGATATTGATCATTGTCGAATAAATCCAAAAAATGATTTAAATTTTTCAGCACGTACAGTTAGTCGACAATCATTATTAAATTTTATATCATCATATAATCGTATATGGTTTCGTCTTGGGATGGAAGTTTTATTTCCAATAAATATTGAAAATTATCAACAAATGAAATTATCTATTGAACAATATCTTATACAATCAAATTTACATACATCACCATCAAATGATATTAATTTTAAAAAATCTAATCATAATAATACTAAAATAGCATCACAACAAATACGTTTAACAATTAAAAATTTAATATTAATTATTATATTTCTTGAACGTGCAAAATTATTACGTTTAATTGATAATGATCCATGTTTATATATACGTGAATCAAAATTTAAATCAACAAAAGAATCTATTGATATATTATCACGTGATTTTATTAGTTCAGATACAAATCTTATACGTCGTCTTAAATTAGCTGGTTTTGAACCAATTTATCGACAAACATCATTAGATGAATATAATTATTTAATAACAAATTATGATAATAAATTATTTGATGATTTAAAAGATGGTATACGTTTAACACGTTGTACACAAATATTATTATCATCAACAAATGAACAAGTTGCAAAATTTGATTTATCAACAAAATTAAAATGTCCTGTTGTTAATCTTGTTCATAAATTACTTAATATTGATCAAGCATTTGAATTATTACAAACATATGGACATGTTAATTTAAATGGAATGTAAGTTAATAGAAAAATTAACTTCATAATTAAAATATATATCGAAATTAAATATTCTTCAACGAGCATAGGCCTCTACAGAACTTTGATTGTGAATAGTTCATCTAGATATACATACAACTGAACAGACCAATCATATTGAAAAAAGGTCAAAATTTTTATTTTTGCAATATTTTGACCGAGACTTAGCTAAGTCATCCATAAAGAGTGTTCAGATAGAAATCGTATTTTTTTGGGCTCTTCTTCACCGATGGCTAGTTTTTACTGATAATCCATGGACGGCATAGGATATCTGATAAGTTGACAATACCAATTAGAAGCAAAGTGAGAATGAGAAATATCAATTACTTTGTTAATTACGAAAAATTTGTAACAATATAAAATTTTCGAGAGATAAATTCTTGGCTACTGCAATCGATTCTCTCTATTGTCATTTATCTCATAAATAGAAATTCTTTTCAAATTTTCATTGATTATGATTTACATCAATCTATATTTTATTGTTTGAAGAAAAAAACAAAATATCCAGCACGCAATGGGGCATAGTACTCGACAAGACAATTTATTAAAACATTGTTTAGTTAACAGTGAATCATAGGAGTATCATTCAGTAGTCCTATTGAGCACAACGAAATGTATCAGTTTTTTTTTTATAGGATTTCTGGTTTTTTAGAGAAGTTAATGAGAGAGATCTGAGTCTTCAAATGATTCTCCATCAAATAAATTTTATATTTTTACTTTAGTTCAAATAAAGATATTATGAATGGTAATAAACAACGTACACTTGAATTACTCTGGCGTATATTTACTGTTTGTTATTTACCTAAACATTTATCACCAATTGAAAAATTACATAATGAAATATCTATTTTAACTGAAAATTTATCTAAATATAATTGTCGTTTAATTGAACAACAACTTCTAACAACAGATATAATTCTATTACAAAAACAACATATTGAATATACACCATTAATATATTTATTAATTAAATGGGTACAACTTATATGTGCACATTATAAATTTTGGTTATATGATTTACAAGAATCATTTATTGATGGTCGTGCATTTCTTTATATTATTTCATATTATTTACCATCATTATGTGATTATTCACATGATATAAAACATTTAACAACATTAGCAACATGTCAAACACGTGATGAACATATTCAATTTAATTTAGAACTTGGACAACAACAACAATTAATAAATACATATGAACGTAATGTTAAATTTAATTTTCGTTTATTAGAAGAATGTATTAAACAATTTGGTACATTTTCAAATGAACTTATTAAATATGAATATTATAGTAAAGATATACCTGATGAACGTTATACAATAATTGTATTATCAATGCTTGCACATGATTTAATTTATACAAATAATATACAAAATGATAATAATTTTCGTCATCAAAATATATTTGAAGAATTAAAAATAAAATATTCAAAAGATGATGATGATGAATCAATAATTGAAATAAAAAAAGATGAAATAAATCAACAAGATAATTTAATTAATTCTTCATATCAAACAGAAAATCTTTCTCAAATAATAGATACAAATTCTATTTATGATGAAATACTAATATCAACAACAAAAATTATTGAAGATAAATCACTTAAATCATCAATATCTTCTACAACAATTAATTTTCCAATTGAAGAATCATTAATAAAAATTCATTCATTACCTATAATTCAATCCGAACAAATAATAACAGATGAAGATGAAGATAATACTGATGAAGATACAACAAGAATAACAATACTTTCATCATTATCACCAGTAAAACAAGATTGGTCTTTTGTTGAACCACCAGCTGTTGTTTATGATCAGACATTATCTGATTCTTTATATGCATCACTTGAAACAATGTTTACTTGTCAAACACCACCACGAATACAATCATCATCACTTATTCAATCAATAAATAATGATATTCTTGATCATCTTGAAACATTACCAGAAATAAATGATGAAAATAATATTGAAACTGAAACTGAAGATGAAGATTCATTTAATTCAGCACGTTCAGGTTCAACAACAATAGATCCACGTCGTACATCAATTATAGCACAAACAACTATACAATCATTTCATGATTTTGTTGAATTAGAAAAAACAATTGAAAATAATGAAATAAAAATTCATTCTGATAATACATCTTTATTACTTATTGATGAAAAAACACCATCTGAAGCTGATAGTATTGAAATCAATAAAATAGATGATGTAAATAGAATAAAATAAAATAAAATTTTTATTTTTATTTTTACTTTTATTTTTGTATAGACTTCATTTGCTGATCCAATTAATACAAAAATGATTAAAGAAACATTAACATTATTTTTAGCACATCAACAACAAACACTTGAACATGAAGAATCATTTTCATATAACAATGAATCTCTTGGACAAACACAAAATGAACAACAATCTGAACTTATAGTCAAATCAGAAGCTGAACGTGAATTACATGCAATACAAATTGTTCAGGTATTTTAATTAATCGTAATCGGAAATTTTTATAGAGAACTATATAGATATATTACTTAGATATTGAAATATGATTTTATTCTTTTAGGCTTATTGGCGTGGTCATCAAGTTCGTATTGAAAATCAACGTAATAATCATCCAATAGTTGCTATTCTTGAAAAAATTCGTACATATAATCCAACAAATAGTTCATCATTAACATTACGTGAACGTATGATGCAAATTGTACAAGAATATTCTGAAACATCATCATCATCTCTTACTGCTTATTTACATTTTCTACGTGATGTTGAACCTATTGTTGCATGTTGTCTTGAAATACGTTATTTAATAGCTCAACAAGGTTTATTACGTTTATTTTTTATATTAATGAGATGTTGTAATCGAAGTGGACCATCAGCTGTTCTACTTAGTAAAGTCTTAAGTATTTTACAATTATTTACTGTTAAACGTAGTCTTATTATGTCATTAATTGATAAACAAGAACAAATAAAAGATTTTATTATGCTTTTACTTAAATATTATCAAAAACATCGTAGTGAATTATTTGAACAAATTTGTTCATTACTTGAATCTATTGTCAATGATGAATATGCACGAAAAGTAAAATTATCTTTTATATTTTTCACTTTCGATATTTTTATTTAATTGTTCTTGTTCTTTTTTTATTTTGAATAGATGTTACGATCAAATAAATTATTTACCGATGCTATTGAATATGTTTATAAACGTGTATTTAATAAAGCATCAGCTGAAGATGAAAAATATCGACAACAAATACGATCAACACCTAAACAATCAACTGGTCCACAAACACGTCGAGCAACTTTATTAAATCAATCATCAATTCTTTATCCGACTCCTAAAATGATACGTCCATCAATTGTTCAAAATGAAAATATATTTAAAAAGAATCTTATTTCCATGGAAAAATTTATGAAAATATTTTATCATGATTAATTCAATCTCTTTCTTTTTCTCTCTGTATGAATTATGTGTATGTGTTTATATATATATATATTGTAGAAGTTATGACATTAATTTTTCTTCGTTCTTATTTGTATCGAAGTAGACAAAAAAAACAAAAACAATAGACAATCAGATATTTTTGATATTCAATAAAACAATCTTTTTTTTTTTCAATAATAACAATTGATTATTTAATACAGAAATTATTGTAATGAATTAAGGGAATAAGATTTTCTAATGAATAATAGAGAAGTCTAGACTGATTTGGTTGTTCGAATCTTTATCCTTCAGATATCGAAGTTTTACTGGCTTTTTTAACAAAAAGCTGTGGTATCCCTCAGGTCATGTAAAAACATCGACTGTCAAGTTTTGACTTCAAACTTTGCACGAATAAAGTTCAATACTAGAAAAGTTACAACTTGTTCAATGAATTGATCTCATTGAGAACTTTGTTCGTGCAAAATTTGAAGTCGAAAGTCGATTTTTCACGTGACTTGAAGGAGACCATGGCTTTTTGTTGCAACACCCAGTAGAATTTCGATATCTTAAAAACGAAGATCCTGAAAATAAAACTATTCTAGACTTCTCTATTACTCACTAGTACTCATCAAATAAACATAATCTTGGTAGAATAGTGATTTGACAAATGGAAAGTTTCAATCATCAGTATATTAGAATAGTAAATACTTATCGAAATGAATGATAGTTTCTTCACATCTAGAATTTTTCAAAAAAATTCATGTGAACAATTATTCATGTTGAATTATTTCTCTAATAGAAATCTAGCAAATCATATTAAGATCCTCAATCAATGAAAATGATTCGAAGAATCGATTATGATTATTCAATTTATTTATCTTAATCTGGGGATATTTCAGGATGTCTTGTGAATTTTACTGAAACATTCTATTCAAAAGGTTGCTTCTTTTTCAACCATAAACTTACGGAATGGATGACTTTGCAATCATATCTATGTCAAAAAAAGGAAAAGCAGTCACACGACTTTCGTATAACACTTTAGATTAGAACAATGATTAATATGGTAACACCACATTGCGAAGAAGAAAGAATTCTCTAACAGACAACTAATTATTTTCATTTTTTGATTAATCTTATGAATAATACTTTTATAAATGATGTTTGATTTTATCTTTTGTATATTCACATTTACTGAAATATTGTCTATAATACAGAGAAAGAAAACGAGCAGACTTATTTTAAGGATTCAATTCTCATATCAAATTATAATTGTATAAGAGTTAGTGATCTGTCATATCACAGAAAAATGAAAGACAAATAGAAAACAGGAGAACGACCGTTTATACTTTTTGACCACGTGTGCGTCATAAATAAGTCAGAGAGAAACACTTGAAACATATAATATATTACATTATGTACTCCAAGTATTTCATTCTAGCATGAACATGACGCACATGTAATCAAAAAGCATCAACAGTCGTTCTATGATTTTTATTTGTTTTTCTTTCTACTATGATATCATAAGTGATCAAGTCTGATAGATACAATTATTATTTAACGTTGTGAGTATTAGCAGATTCATGAATTTGAAATTACTACAGGAAATCAGCTATTATTCGTGATGACCATATTAACATTAACTGTAGATCTACTTACATGACAGAAAATATATGTATATCAAAAATGAAAAACAAAATTTTATTTTTTTACAACATGATTTAAACTGTATGGTAGAAATGAAAATTTATAAATAGGGATGCTTCTCTAGTTTTCTTAGTCTCATTGAAATCTATTTAAAGCCAAAAACTTGAAACCAGTTGAGATGGTTCCCTCGTTAATGATGTTTCACATTTCGATGAGTAAAACTTCTCGATGATATAATTTTACTCGTCGATTATTTCTCATCATTGTATGTTATGATCTATACTTGGTTATAGATGTCGCATAAGAATTCTTCTTATTGATAAGATAACTATTACTTTATTTTTTCTTTCTGTCTGGGTTTTTTTAATTTATTATACTGGAAATTTTCCCTGTTCTCCTTTTTATATTATAAGACGGTTTTCTTGTTCATAATCTATAAGATTGTTTTGTGTAATGTGTTTTCATTTAGATCTTCAGTTTCTGCTGCATACAGGTAAAAGTTTGCTTAGGACTTGACAATAATTTTGTTTATAATTGTATAAATAAATTTTTTTTGTATTGAAAAAGAGAGCTGTATTTTTCATAGTTAAAATGAATTTTTGTTAATATGCTAATATAGCATAATCTGATCATTCAGATTGAAAAAAGTATAAATTTTCTACAAGCAAAACTTAAGAAATTCAAAGTTACTATCAATTAGAGAAAAATTATCTCCCGTCGTTTTTAATATATTCGTATGCATGTTTATTATATCGAAAGTTTTTACTATTTCATAGAGAATGATATTCGTTCTATTAGAACAAAATCTAAAATGCAAATTCATTCATTCGCATTATTTATTAGAATTTCAATTTCATTCATAGTATTTGAAATTAAGTAGTAAGTGAATTCTTTTCGCTATACTACTATTAATCAATGATACTAAAGATATAGCCGTTAAGATTACGAATAATTGATTGGACATATAAAATAGTATGAACAAATAAATACATGAATTAGTTTTTTCTTTATAGTACTGTAAGAAAGTACTTTAATTACTACAGTATAACTTCACTGTTGATCACAAGTCTCTCAAATAAATTATCTATTTTATTTTTAATTATAGAATAATTTTGTGTATGAATGTGTAATATTGGTGTAAATACTGAACAGTGACTTAACGAAACAAGATCCATTCAACAGGCATTGATTACACTAGCATTGGTGCTCGCTGAAGCACTAACATTCGCGTTCACGACAACATTAAGACACCAACTCTATCAAAATAGACTCTTTTTGTAGGAATGTATTCTAATGCTTCAGTGAACACTGGTATCAGTGTGCACTAATGAGGGAACACCCTTAACTGCCCTATCGCTATTTGTTTGAGACTATTGTCATTTGATTGGTCATGATGAGTAATAAAAAGTCTGTTTTAGTTTGGTTTTCCAGTTTTCAGTTGTCGAATTGTGGACGTTTTGCTCGATTTTTGTTCAATGAGAATAGAGTCCCAGAGAACCTGGTTGATCGAATTTCACGCTGAAGTTTTGTCCATAGAGAAACCTTAGTGTTACTAGGAATATCTAAAATTTTTAGCTAGAGTGAACATATCTTTGCTAAGATATTCATATTTTAAAGAGACATCTGTTTTGAGCGGCGTCTCCACACAAAGACGTTTGTTCTAGCTCACACTTGAGGATATTTCTAGTGACTATAAGACTATCTATGGATTAAAGTTTAACTCGAAATTCGATGAACTAGATTCTCAGCAATTCTATGTTCCTAGGGAGACAATTAAGTAAAACACCTATAACTGGACAAACAAAGATCAGAATACCAAACTAAAACACGTGTTAGAAATGTTCCCTCGTGAGTCGATGGCGAATAAACTAAAACTGTACATCCCTAATTTTGCCTTTAACAATGGACCATTTGAAATTATATTTACAATAAAATAAAGTAATACAATCATTTAAAAATATTCACTCGTTAGTATTATTTTTCTTCCTATGGACTATTTGTATCAATAGAAAATCATTACATTTGTTGGTTGATTTCAGATTCTATATCTTTTTCTTTTTAAATTTGATTATTATTTTAATATGGGAATTCCTGGATTTTTTAAATGGTTAACAAATAAAGATAATTATCCAAATATAAAAAGATTTTGCATCGAAGATGAACCATCATATGGTAATTATTTACATTTCGTATTTTTTTTAAAATTTAAATTATCTTTTATATTACATTTAAGATGAACATGGTGTTTATCAACCATTAGATGAAACAAAGAAAAATCCAAATAATATTGAAGTATATTTTAAAAAAAAACATTGATGAATTTTATTTCTTGATTCGAATATTTAGTTTTATTCTAGTTCGATAATCTATACTTAGATATGAATGAAATTATTTATTCAGCTGTAAGATCAAATAATGGTTCAGAAATAAAGACTGAAGATGAAATTATCCTATTAATTTTTAATTATATTGATCGAATATTTTCAATTGTTCGACCACGTAAATTACTCTATATAGCTATGGATGGTGTTGCACCAAGAGCTAAATTACATAATCAACGTACAAAACGTTTTCTTCAAGTTAAAGATACTATTGAAAAAACAAAACAAATCGAACGAATTAAACGTGAAATACTTGCTAATGGTGGTCTTTTACCTAAAGATAATCATCAAAAAGAACAAATAAAACTTTTCGATGAAAATTGTATTACACCAGGTACACCATTTATGTCAAAATTATCCGATTGTCTTCTATATTATATATATAATCGTATGAATAGAAATCTAGCTTGGCAATCAATAATAGTTATTTTTTCTAATGCAAATGAACCTGGTGAAGGTGAACATAAAATAATAAATTTTATACGTCAACAACTTACACAGTTAGATTATAATAAAAATATACATCATGTTTTATATGGTACTGATGCTGATTTAATTATACTTGGTTTAACATTAGATGAATGTCATATAACAATAATACGTAATGAATTTAAACCAAGTCAACCACGTCCATGTGAAATATGTCAACAATTTGGTCATGATATAATAACATGTAAAGGTATTACTACTAAAGAAAAATATGATCAACAATTAAATTCTATTAAAACAAAATATATATTTGTTGATCTTTCATTATTACGTGATGAACTTTATCAATCTTTAGAAATAGATAAACAATTATTATTTAAATGGGATCATAAACGTTTTCTTAATGATTGGATATTTATATGTATATTAGTTGGAAATGATTTCTTACCAAATTTATCATCATGTGAAATACATGAAGATATTATTAAACTTCTTATAAATATATATAAAGAAAATGTATTGAAATCAAATTATTATTTAACAGAAAATGGTATATTAAATTTGGCAAATGTTGAAATATTTTTAAAAGATTTCAGTAAAATGGAAGAAAAAATATTTAAGAATCGACATGAAATTAATCAACAGAAAGAACAACAACAAAATCTAAATCAATCAATTTATAATCGAATATTTTCAATAGATAAATTCAAGTATGTATGTATGTATGTATGTGTGCATTTTCTCATTTTTAATATGAATTATTCAAATAATTATGCCCGACTCAATGTCAAACTAGGAATTGTATCCCTTCTGTAAAAATTGAATTTTACTATGCTCTCTAATTTCCATGTAAATAAAAAATCATTATTGAACTAAGTAAAAATTATCATATTTTTCTTTATATTTAAAATAATATCGAAATAATTATGTTAATTAATAATATTAAATGAATTGCTATTACTGTTCTTTTATAGACATGAACTTGTACCTAAAGGGGCACCACTTCCACCATTTAAACCAAAATGGGCACAAAAGAATTCTCCTACATTTGATAACAATTCGACATCAATTGTTATACATGCGAATCGAACACAAGATATTAATTCTTCAACAACAAGTTCATCAATTAATATTTTAACAAATCAATCATCTAGTGAAATGAAACAAAAACTATCTAATTTATCACTAATAACAAATCGACAAATAGAAGATAATACTTCAGATAATGATGTTCGACTTTGGGAAGACGATTGGCATAAACAATATTATACAAAGAAATTTGGTGTAGATCCAAAAGATATAGAAAAATTTTCTTTACAAATTGCTCAAGAATATGCTCAAGGTCTACGTTGGATTTTTCAATATTATTTTCAAGGTGTACCATCATGGGATTGGTATTTATTCAAATAATATAATATAAATAATTAATTTTATTATATTTTAGGTATTATCCTTATCATTATGCTCCATTTGTTTCTGATTTTTTTAAAATGAAAATTTTATCTTATAATTTTAATAAAGATTCAAAACCATTTAAACCATTAGAACAATTAATATCGATAATTCCATCACAATGTTCAAAAGAATATCTTCCTAATGAATGGTATTCATTAACAATAAAAAAAGATTCACAAATTATTGATTATTATCCATTAAATTTTAATACGGATTTAAATGGTAAACGTTTTGAATCACAACGTATTGCTCTAATACCATTTGTCGATGAAAAACGTTTACATAGAGTTCTTAAAAATTATTATTCATTATTAACAATCGAAGAACAAAAACGAAATAAATTTGAAAATTCTCGTTTATTTATTCACTCAAAACATTCATATTATAATCGTTTAAAAAAAGAATTCGATACTAATAATGGACAGAAAATAATACGTGAAAATCTATTTAATATAACAAAAACAATTGAAATATTTGGATATATTTGGCGAGATAGTAATGATGATAAAATTATATCTATTAGTAAAACAGTAAAACCTCCAATATCTAGTTATGATAATATAACAAACAATCAAGTTATGTGTGTTCAATATTGTTATTAAATATTCTCTTGTAAACAATAATAACAGAAAAATAATAAATATTTTTCCATATGAATAAAATCAGGACATGACTTTCTTCGATTTAATACTCTCAAAAATCGGTTTTCCAGAGATTTGATCTCCTCACAGAACAAGATTTTTTGTTTTGCAATCATCTTGCGATTTCCAACAAGGATTTGTATCATTCGGAATTAGCTTTACACTTCTCATTCGATTACAAGAAGATTTTTCGTTTCTATATCTGTATTCAGTCATGTCACTAACAATGAATAAACTCAAGTTTTTGAAAAACTACATAAAGATTTTTATTGCCTGAAGAGTTCTCTACCAAAGCTACTGTTTAGTTTCCAAAAATATTGTTTGAACTTGCAAGATTTGTAAATGGAAGCACATGCAATTCCTTTTTTGTGTTACATCACTAACATTGCTTTTTCAATTATAAATCAGCGGAACCAAGACTATAGATCTGAATTATTCAGAATATCTAGAATTACTCAATACATATTTGTTACATAAAAATTAACTAAAAAATAAATGCTTGAGTCCAGAGTATAAGTGTCTTTGTTTTGCGAAATCATGTCATTAATGAATGATATTGTCCATATGTAAATGAAGTAGATTTATGAGGTTAGAAAATTGTTAATATATTCTATACACTAGAATAGGAGACTATAAAAAATAGTTGATGATTTTCGAAGGATATTTTTAAAAATTCATCAATGATCACCATCAGTTTTATAATTCAAAACGTTTTATTGATAGCAACACTTTCGTTAAATTCTTTTCTTTTTTAAATAAATTCAATTTCATAGCCTTGAACCACTTAAATTGTACGTTAGACGTTACTTTCAAGGGTAAATAAATATTACATATTTACAATGAAGAAAAAAAAAACCGTTACAAATAAGATAGCAACATAATTTCTACATAAAGAGTGTATGTATTTATGTAGAACCAATACTTCCATTGAGAAGAGAACTTTCACAATATACTTAATTTCATTGAATTTACAAAACAATATGATGATCACGACAGTAAAACAAAAGAAAGAAACAGAAGATCTCTTTAAAAACACAACCACAAGAGTTTTAAACATGTCAGACAATGTTACTAAAAAAAACTATTCAGTAGTTCATAATTATTCAAAGAATAAAAATCAGAACGTCTTAGATAAGTAAAAAAAACATAAAATATATGATTAATGTTTACTGTAGCAACTGAACAAATGTGACTCAATGTTTATCGAGTAGTATAGATAAGCGAAGACGTGCTGTAAAAGAATACGTGCTCATGAGATTTTAAAATCGATACCATTTTTTACATTGTTTCAAGTAGTAGCGTAATAGAATAACTGTCGACTTTTCATGACCTTCAAAGAATTTCATGAACAATTTAATCAAACTTTTACTCTTCAGACAATTATTGATTTGCTATAAATATAAAATTTATTGGATGTTCTATCAAAGTTCTTTTTAATAACTAATTTTATCTACTCAAATTTATTATAAATAGACTTAACTTAGACACTGTATAGGAATATTTCCTATTTTATTGCTTATGATTCATCAGTGTATGATTAAATCAATCAATGAAGATCTGATGAAATAGATAAACCAAAAAACATATGACGGAACTATAATGAAATGTATCATCTTCATCTATTTCTTGACCTTATAACCATTCTATATTCATGTGATCGCTATGCTTGATTAATGTTCATTGTCTATCATTCCTATATAAGCGTCTGTTCTGTGTGAGAATGGAACGATTTGATGTAGAAGGAAGCCAAATAAAGCAAGTATCATTATCTTACAGGTACTTCACTTCTCAAGTTCGTCACAGAAATCTCTTCGGTTGTTCGCTTCTAATTTCAATAATTTTTTACCTATAGATATTACATAGTGTTCTAGTAAAAACTCTAAAAGGATTTGGATTCCTATTGAGATTTGACTAAGCTATCAAATTTTTAATATGTCGATAGTTCAGTTAAATCTCAATAGAAACTCAAATCGTTTTAGAATTTCTATTAGAATACTATGTAGTATCTATAGACAAAAAAAAAGAATCATTAAAAACGGAATGGGATAGTTGAAGTGGTTCCCTCGTTAGTCGACATCTAACGACATATAATGATTTAAACAGAAAAGGAAAGAACCAATATAAATATATATATATATATCATTTACTTTTGAATTCTACTATGAATTTATTTTTCTTCTCGAATAGGATCGTTTGATTTTATCGATTTTGAAAATTTCATTATCTGCTTATCAGTTTTCTTTGTGGGCATATCGACCAGCTGGTACATGTTCAGATATATGTATTCTTCAAAATGTTTCAACAAATCAAATTAAGTGTATTGTTAAATCGATTAATTGTTATATTTGTAGATATAATCTAAAATAATATTGATTAAAACAAAATCTTAATTATAAATTAATACTTAAAAATATATTCAGATAATGAGTGAAAATTCTAATAACAAAATGACAACATTTTCATCAACTCATTTATTTAGTAAACCTAAACGAAAAATACTTCCAACTGTACTTAATTTTATGGATGGTTCTCGTTTGATATCAAATACTTATAATAAATATAATAAATCATCAACTGATATATTTGATCTACTACGACGAGCTATAAATGAACGTCGACGTATTGAAGTGTTGACACGTGATTGTCGAGGTATCTATGGTATTCTTGTTGGATGGCTTATTATTTTTGATAAACATATGAATTTAATTATGTCTGATGTCGATGAAGTATTTCGACGATTAACTGATGGTCATGATTATCTTGAGTTAGGTCCAAAAAAACAAAATATACAATTAAGTAAATGTAAATGAGATTAGAAAAGAAGTTTTATTTATTTTTTTTTTTTTCAATCGATCTATTTTTTTTTTCAGCTGATACATCTATATCAAAGACAACAGAAATAACGAATGATTTTCAAACATTTCGAACTCAATTAGCAAATTTCTTACGGAATAAAAAAAAACAACCAATTATTGCTAAACCACCACAACAATCATTTATTGATGAAGATAATGATGAATATCAACAATCATATGAATGTCATCCGGAACAATTTTTATCAATGGAATTGTTGAGTATTAATAATTTAACTGTACAACGTCTTAGTAGTCAAACAAAACATGTTGATACATCATCATCATCATCACAAACATCAAAACGAGCTAAAGTTCGTTTTTTTTCTCGACATATTCCTAAATTATTTATAAAAGGCAATCAAGTGTGTCTTATTCGTCTTTTATCTTCTTAATAAATGATTTACATTTAAAAAATATTTTTTTATTATTATTTGAATCTAATTGTTCTTTTATATCCATTTAATAATACTGACAAAAAAAAAAAGCAATGTTCCATTTTTTTTTGTTCGATCATGTTAATGCTTCAACACTAACATATTGATAATCTGAATGAAGTATACTATGATAATAAATAACTAATTAAATTATTGCAACTATGCTCAAGAATATTATATATAAAAGTCAGAGTATTGTCAATAGAACTAGTAGTGGAGCCATAGGAAGCTAAGTTCCCCTGCTACGGACCTTGGATCCCTCCTGGCGAGATTTTTGCAGAAAAAACATCTTTCAAAAGTCGCGCTACAGGAATTAATTCTCCTCTAGCTCAAATTTCTAGTTCTACTACTACTGAATGGAATTGGAATAGTACTTCGAGATATGAGGCATTGACTATTGATTTTCTGTGATATGTTTTTTTTTCTTCAAAATACTGTATTCTCTGAATTATGGATTACTCTATCCGAGATTTTCATGAGTTAGAAATTAGCCAATTATGAAACATTTGAGAAGAAATATTCATTTATTATTTTGATAAAAAGTTTACAATTTTAGAATTCAATTGAAAATTAAAATTTATAATATATATATGTCAATAATGAAAAGTTCTTTACAGTTAATTTATGATGAATATTAAATGCTATTACTCTAATTTAATTACTTGATCTGTTTATAAGTTTTTATCAAAGATGAGATGATATTGATATTTTTTATATTCTATATATTGGATCACGCAATGTGTTAATATAGACTCATTGATTTATTTGATAAACTACAACAGGAATAGATATTATTTAGAGTAGTTCCGATACCGACTGTAAGACAGAAGAGAAAGAAATTACACAAAAGAGAACTAAATCGGAAGTATCTATATATATATAATGTTAAATAACTAATGGATTATATTGATTGTTTTAACATATCATAAACATAAAACATTGAAAAAAGTATCGAAGATCTATCTATAAGAATAAATAACTTTTTCTTCATAGATCTCTTATATATGATAAATCATGAAGAAGTAACAAATGGATCATTAATTGTGACATTTGCGATTATTGTTATGAATAACTATGATGATATTATTCTTTTAGAACGGAATCCATATGAATAGATAATACTAACAGAGATGAGGATGAAACGACACAACAAAAAAAAAAGAAGAGAAGGACAAATCAATATAGTAGATCATTTGATTGGTATTAAGAAAAGAATATATATATGGTTATCTCTTTTCTGACCTCGCCTATCATACTAGATGGCCTCTCTTTTCTTCATCTAATGCCAAATTTATCCATATATTTTTATCTATCTTTATACATAGAATTGTTGATGTTGGTTTTATTTTTTGTTGTTTCTTAGTTGATGTTCATAAGCAATACCGTATGTGTAGAGCTATTACAACATTTTTCTTTTTTTTTTTAGTGCATATATTCATATGGCTACGTAATCATATCAACACATTCATATACATACGTATATATATATATATATACATGTGAGAAAAAAGAGAGCAAAAGTATGTTATTTGAGCCATTATTGCGAACAAATGTTTTTTAGCCTGCTGGTCATTATCTTCGTTAATACTCATTTCTTCTAGCAGCAATAGAAAGAGATATGTTAAAGAGTATAGGCAATCAAGAGTACGAATAAATGCAAAAAGACAAACAACATGATGATACACAACAATGATAGATAGAGATATGTCTCAACTAGTATGTTTTTCGTTGTTTTTTCTTTTTTGTTTTCCTATATATCTATATATTTATTAATATTTCATATCCAAATAAGTAATGAAAGACTTGTTTCGTCTTTTTATTTCTTGCTATTCCACACATTTATGTTAAGTATGGTGTCTGTATACTGTTATATGATTTGTTCTTTTTTTTCTATTTTATGGTTGTCAGTTCCACATATCTTTAGTTAAAGACAAGCAATTAATATGTCTATTGCTACTTGCCTTTCTATGTCGATAAACTGGCATATTAATAGAACTATTATTTGTTGTTTTCCATAGATATAGACCCTATTACGTAGTTTGAACTACATATGTATTTCGATGATATTCTTTCTTTTTTTTTTTTTTTGCTCTCGAACTCTATCGTTGTTTGTACAACTCAGTTAGTTAATAATTTTCCTTCCTGTGTACTCGTGACAGTATTGCTAGCAGCCAAAGAAGAAAAAAAAAAAAGTTACGCATTTAGTTCTTTTATATTCAGTAAAAAAAAAAAGAAAAAAGAAGCAAAAGAGCAAATGCACATCGTCTTGGTGTCGTAATTCTCCATTGCTGGTCAATGGTCGTGTGAAGATAGACACTCGTCGTTTTTCTTCTTCATCATTTCCTTTCTCTCGTCGCACATTTTTTTTGTTCACAACTCTCCAATTATGCTATTGTTGACCTAGAAGAGAGCGTAGACCTATTGATGTTAACCACTAGTATAGAAACCGCCAGTTTTCTTTATCATGACCTACGTGTTTTTTTTTTCATATCAAGGCTACAATAATCTTATCATATGACGGCTTTTTAGAAGTGCTTCGTTTTTATTCTTCGCACACTATTAATTTGTTTATGAAATAGATATCACTTTGTTTTATTCTTCAAAAAAACAAAAAGAAAAAACAAAAATCAATAAGATATTCTCAAAACCTTACATGATCAGTAAGTAATTATCAATAGTTGAGAATCTATAATTGAATATTCAATTTAATCTTTTTGGAATTATTATTTAAAGTAAGAATTGTGTTATCTGATATGATTGATCATATCTAATCCTATATTCTCTACTGAACCGTTGATATAATATGTTATATCAATTTATATCCTTAATGAAACATTATAGGAACTGTTCATATCCCTCGAGCAAAATATATCTCTTCGTTTATGTAAGAAATCAAAGAATAGAATAAGAAATCAAATAGATACATAGGATATGCAATTGAAAGAATAAAATGTAGGTAGAATTGTTTCATATTATTTCATGTAATACGTTAATTGAATTTGAACACAAACACATTTGCTCTTATCGTTTTTTTGTTTGTTCTTGAAAAACTTGTTCTCAACTTCATGATGCTCTCAACATTCGCTTCATTTCTCTCTCTCTCTCTCTCTCTGTCTGTCTCCATTTTTTTTTTTCATTCGTTGAATTACGTATTTTGAAAAACAACATTACGTAGATACGAAATACATTTGATCGTAACTATGATTAGTAGCCATCGTTACTAGTTATCAATCGCATGGATATAAATTATGTGTACGACTCTTTATATTTTTTTTTCCGAATTATACCGTTTTATTCAGATATCAAAATGTGAAAAGTAATTTTTTTGGCATATTTGATTTTGATAAATTATGTCGATACTCAATGTCGATGTTATTATTGATCATTGACGTACTTATTACTTTTTATTCAGGTAAATAACGTTCGATAAGATCAAATACATTCTATATTTAACCTGTTTTTTTTTGTGTACTAACAGCTAATGTGATTTGTTTACTATTATCGTCACCATCAAAGAAAATAATCGATAGTCAAATAGGTGATGACAATATTTTGGATTGTCCTATAAATCGAAATAAATGGACAATCCCTTCAATTCTTCAATGGTATCGTCCAATAAATAATTATTCAATACCAATAGCTAGTCAATTTAATGATTATCCTGTTCATATTGATGATTTATATATAAATAGATATAGTCTTCTATTAAATGGATCTTTAAAAATTGTAAATATTCAATTAAATGATAATGATACATTTGAATGTCGATTGATTTTAATTGATCGTGGTTTACTTGATATAAAAGAAAAATATTTTATAATACATCGTGTTAATGGTATAAATTTATAAAAGATCATTTTATTTCTTTTTTTTTTTAAAGAATGAATCTTTTCATTTCTTCTTTTTTTTTTGTTTTTTAATTTTTTAGAACAACCACGTTTTATCAATCATTCTAATCCAATAGAAATTGCTATACCATATTCAACAGTAAATTTTACTTGTCAAATCTATGGTGTCCCAAATCCAATAGTTACATGGTATAAAGTTATTGAACAAAGCGAACAAACAATTGATGATGAAAACTTACAATTACTTTTAGTCAATAGTCAAGAGTATGCATATTCTATTTCTTTAGTATATTTATATTTATTTAAAGGGCTATTTTACTTTTTTTTATCCGGTAAAGTTTTACTCTTCATAATGTGAATGACAGTATGGCAGGTAAATATAGATGTGTAGGAAAAAATCGACTTGGCTCAATACAAAATGAATTTCAACTTCTTATTCGTGGTACGTTAAAAAAAAAAGAAAACATATTTTTGTTTTTTTGTTATGTATATTTTGATTTCTTTATAACACAAAAAAAAAGGATCTATTTATTGGCGACATTTTCCTTCAAGTCAAACAGTTAAAATCAATGATAGTATTACCTTGAAATGTGAAGGCCAAAGTAGTGAACCATTACAATATCAGTGGTAAAAGAAGAAAAAAAAAACGAAAAAAGAAAAATAAACTATGATCATTTTAATAATTAGGTTGAAAAATGAAATTTTAATATCAGATACAATTTTATCACAAGATCGTATACGTACATTTAGTGATGGTATTCTTAATATTAATAATATTGAACCTTCTGATTATGGATCATATATATGTAAAATTAGTATATTCAATTCAACAAGTATTCGTAGTAAACCAGCTGTTATTATTGTTAAATGTAAGTTTATAATTAGTTCTTTTTTTATGTGTTAATGTATGAAATAAAAAAAATGAATAATTAAGATCCGCCAATTCCGTCACGTAATCGTCAAACAAATAATTTAACATTAATTCAAGGTTCATTAGGTATATGTCCATGCTTACTTGATGCATATCCACCTATTCAATCAGTTTCTTGGTATCGAAATCAAGAACCTGTTCGTATTGAATCGAAAGGTGACCGATGAAAAAACAAAAATATATTTTTTTTAATGTAACAACATTCTTCTTTCTTTTTTTATGATTTATGTACATTAGGTGGTGCATATACTATCAATTCTGAATATGCTTTAGTTATAAAATCAGTTGAAAGAATTGATAATGGTGAATATTTTTGTCGTGCACAAAATTCCGAAGGATTCGGTTATGATAGTATACCATATTATGTTATAATAAAAGGTTTGAATTAAAATTTTTTTTTTTTTTGATGAATTTTAATTAATTGACAACAACAACAACAAAATACTTCTAGAACCAATTCAATTTATTTCAAAACCAAATTCAATTTATTATGTTCATGAAAATGATCGATTGATATTACCATGTGTTGTCTTTGGTAATCCACAACCAAAGATTAAATGGCTTAAAGTATAAATAGATTTGCTTGGGTGTTTTGTTTTTTGTTTCATTTAAAAAATATATATTTTTTAGAATTCAATTGAATTAAATGAAATCAATGAAAATCTAACTTTAGAATATATTGAAAAAATTGATCATGGTTTATATATATGTCAAGCATCAAATGAATATACAACAATTAATATAAGTACTTTAATTATTGTTGAAAGTAAGTTGTTGTTGTTGTTGTTATTTTTATCTATAAAACCTTGCATAGATGATGATGATAATAATAGAATTCATTTATAAACAAAACAATTTTAAGATTCATTCTTTTTTTTTTCTTCTTAAAACAACAGAGGAAGAGACAAAAAATAAACTGACGACATACATCGTTTAAATCAACAAAACATTTTTTACACTTTGAGGTTTTTTTTCGAATGAAAAAAAAAAATCAGAATGTGTACTACATGTTACGCTTATTTATTTTTGTGATGCCGTATATATTAAAGCTATTGCTTGAGTTTCATTTATAGAGACGAAATTTTTTTTTTAAATGAAACCTTAAATATGTGTTGCTTACTGCATAACATTCAACTTATTGTTGCTCATACTTTTGAATCTTGACAGCTTGCATTAATAGGAAAAAAACTTTTAATACAATTTCGATATTTTTATAATTAAAAACATGCAATGATCTATTCTATAGAATAAGATCAAAACAAATCAATAGTTTTATTTAAATAGAAAAGAAAATCTAAAAACTCTTTTTTTCCTGATGTATAATGATTTCTACAATTAACATGGAGATATGTCTTTTAACATTTATATCTTTATGTTTCTTACCTGAAATCAAAATAGATCTAATCTACTCATAACAAACTATGAATTTCTTTAGTCTACTTGTGCCTATCATCTATTTTTATCGACCTGTATATATTAATATTATGATAATAATTGAAGAAAAGTAGAAAATTGTCTTTATAAGAAGACAAGAAAGTCATATATATTGAAAAGACATTACTATAGAAAATATTTATTCATCGAGATTTTCTATTGAACATTTAGAAAAAAAAAAGACGTGTTAGATAGACCATCTGTTTATTTTAAATGACCTATGACAGGCTCAAAAATCAGGGTCTGTACCTTTCTTAGTCAATCTTTTGAACTACTATTTATTACCATCTATGAAAACAATGAATACAAATTCTCGATATATATGATTAATATTAGCAATGTGTAGTTTCAGATTCACACTAAATCAACACGCACCGATACACTGACTACAATGAATCGATGTTTAGTGATTTACTTGACATATTCATACTGTATGGGTGTGTCAATGGTTCAGTGAAGGTCGAATCAATGTACCCATGCAAAAAAAGAAACCCGAAAAAAATCTTATTATAATAGATTTTTAATCATAAAAACATATATTATACTCAGATTTTTTGACTGTTTTCTTTTTACATGGATCGTCAATATTTTCATCTGAAACTTCATATCTCTAATTAATATTTTTTTTTTGTTTTATTTTAAACGATATAGTTGTTTTGTTTTTTATTCTTCATATTAGATACAACACCACAAGCACCTCTTAATATTCAATATGAACAAATTTTAACAAATATTTTACTTTCTTGGAAAGCTGGTTATGATGGTGGTCAAATTCAACATTTTATTATTTGGTATCGTATGATAAAAACAAAAAAAGGACATTGGAATCAAATACGTGTATTACCTAATAATGCAACAAAATTTTTATTATTTGATTTAGAATTACAACAAACATATGAAATAACAATTGTAGGAGAAAATAATATTGGTTTAGGAACATTTAGTTCAATAATAACAGTCTATTTAAATGATTATCAAGATTTATCTATTGGATATTTTTATTATAAAAATGAAACAAATATTTTAAGACCATTATCACCTATTAATCTTCATTTATCATATTCAAAATCAAATCTTTATATAACATGGAATCATCCAAAAAATCTATTTAATTTAACAATAAAAAATTTTTATTATGTTATACAATGGCGTTCATTAATTGTTTTTAATAATCAACAATCACAACAATCAATTGTTATTGAATATCCTAGTCGATCATGTATATTAAAAGATATTAAACAAAGTAAATATATAATACAAATAATATCTTATTCAAATGAAGGAATATATAGTATACCAATTGAATCAGAAATTAATATTCGTATGTATTTTGTTTTTTCTTATTTGATAATAGATATAAACAAATGATTTTGTTTTTCTTTAAATTTTTAATTATAGAATTTAATTCAATTCTTGCGTATTATAATTCACATTATTTATTAATATCAATGTTTTGTTTTTTAACTTTATTAACATTTGTAACATTATGTATTTGTGTATTTTGTCTTCTGAAATATTATTTTAATCGACAATCATTTTCTACAGATCTTAATACAGGTAAATAAGAAAGAAAAATCTAAATCTTAGTAATATTTTTTTTTTGTTTGTTTTACATCGAAAATTTGATTTATTTTATAGATTTAAAATTGATATGTTGGTGTTTTCCTTCGATTAAACCAAGGTAAATTTGATTTAATGTTTTTTTTTTTTATAAACTTTTAATGACATTAATCAAAATTATTTCTTTTGTTTTTTTAATTTATAAAGATTGAATGATTGTTCTTCTGTAGAAACTGATCGATATCATACAAATCTTCTTAAATCAAATGATATTCAAAATTCACCAATTAATTCATCTCAACATCAAATTTCAACTCAAACAATGACTAAATCAATTCGATCACCATCACCATCAGATAGTGTTATTGATTCACCACCAATATCTTTAACTAAAACTACAACAATTTCAAATTGTCATAATTCAATATTATCGAATGCACATACAACACCACAATTGACACATGAATTTTTATCAACAGATAATTCAAATTCTATAGTATCACGTTCTCTTACTTTTGCTGCAGTATCAATAACAAATGATGATAATAATAAAATGACATCATTTTTTCAGCCAATATCAGTTGGTAATGTATCTCCTATATCTTGTAGTGATATAGAAAATCGTAAAAATAATTCTCGTCTACCACTTGAAGCTGTACCAGAATTAAGTGAACTTAATATAGCAAATAGTCGATATAGTTTAACTCAATCATTATCATCAACAAATCATATTTCTCATCATTCACATTCAGTTCAACCTAGTCCTATTCTTATTACATTCGATTCTAGTTCATTAAAACGTCGTTCATAAAAAAACAAAACAGATATTTTTTTTTTTGTTCTCATCCTTATTCAGATCTCATATTAATTTATATCTGTCAGATTCAGTATCTAATGCATAATCTCATATTTGTTGTTGTTTGTTTATATTTCAGTGAAGTCACAGTTCATTTCATTTCATTTTTTTTTCATATTATTCTTGTAATACTTTATATTAACTTCGTTTTGTATTAGTTAAATATTAATTTGAGAATGAATAAATTTATATATCATATTGCAATAAAAAATTTTTTGTCTATTCTAGATTATTATTTATACATTTGTTAAATAATGGCTACGTCACGGTAAATAATGATTTTTATTGATGATTTTCTTTCCTTTTCTTTTTTTGCTTTTTTTTTATAATTAACAAATATTTTTCTAGTTTTAATAATCAGAATATTGAGCAATGTAATTAATATATATTGTATATAGTTAAATTTTTGATTAGTTTCGTATGATGTGTTTCAATAGTTATGCACTTTTTTTTTTTGTTAAAATAAATTTTTCTAATCTTTATTTCATTTTTGTCTAGTATTGAAGAAACTGAAATGGGACCAATAAAGACGACTAAATTGGTTCCTATTGTTCATATAAAAGCTGCTAAGAATCCAATTTTCTTTCCAGCTATTTTAGTTGCTCTTCAAGCAATTTTTATTGTTCTTTTGGGTATACATGCTGATTATGGTCATGAACCATTGCCTGTTGCTCATATAGGACCTCCAGGAGCAGTAGTTCGTTCGACTATAACCTATCCAAATGGAACTATTGTTCATGCTGAATATGAAGAACCAACAGCACCAGCACATCGTGGTATTGCTGATTTTTATTCAATGTTTCAAGATATTCATGTTATGATTTTTATTGGTTTCGGATTTTTAATGACATTTCTTAAAAAATATGGGTAGGCACATTTACCAAAAACAAAAATTGATTTCTTTTTCTATTCAAAAGCCAAAATTAATACATTATTATTTTGTATATTTTAGTTTCAGCGCTGTTGGCTATAATTTTCTTGTTGCTGCATTTGTACTTGAATGGGCATTGATTGTTCGTGGTTATATGTTTGATTATGATACAAATACAGATAGTTTTCCTATTGATGTTGAACGAATTATAGTTGCTGATTTTGTTGCTGCAGCTGTACTTATTTCATTTGGTGCTGTCTTAGGAAAAACAAATGCAACACAATTAATAATAATGGCTTTTATTGAAGTTTTACTTCAATCAGCTAATGAATTTCTTGGACTTCGACGTTTTTGTGCTTTTGATATTGGTGAATCAATGTTTGTTCATGTATTTGGTAAATTTAACAAATAATTTTTAAAAAAATCTAATTTCTTTTGAATAATTTTATTCATTTTTTTGTTTTCTTTTATAAATAGGTGCTTATTTTGGTATTGCTGTATCATATATGCTTTATGATAAAGAATTAACAAGTATTGAAGCAGAACAAAGAGAAAAATCTGTTTATCATTCAGATCTTTTTGCTATGATTGGTACAATATTTCTTTTCTGTTTTTGGCCATCATTTAATGCTGGTGTAGCAGCATCAGGTGATCCACGTCTACGAGCTATTGTGAATACTTATATAAGCATTGCATCCAGTGTTTTACTTACTTATATTCTTTCGAGTTTATTGAATAAGGAAAAAAAATTTGATATGGTTCATGTACAAAATGCAACATTAGCAGGAGGTGTTGGTATGTTTAAATGATGGAAAGCTTTTTATTTTATTGAAAGAGAAAAAAAAAATAATTCTTTCTTTCTTTTTTTTGTTTTTGTTGTCTTATTTAGCTGTTGGTACTGTTGCTGATAAAATAATTTTCCCATTTGGTGCAATGATAATTGGTTCAATAGCAGGTTCATTATCAACAATTGGTTTTCGATTTATTAAACCTGCACTTCAAAAATTTCGAGCACATGATACATGTGGTGTTAATAATCTTCATGGTATGCCAGGTTTACTTGCTGGTATTTTTGGTATTATTTTAGCTATATTTCCTACTTATTCACGTCATACGGATAATTTACTTGGAACATGTTGGGATGGAAATGAACGATCATCTTTAGCTCAAGTTGGTTATCAAGCTGCTACATTAGGAGCTACGATTGCAATTGCTGTTATTGGAGGTATAATAACAGGTATTATACTTCGTTTACCAGTATTCAATGATGAACATCCATCATCTTATTATAATGATAGTCCACATTGGGAAACACCAGATGATTTTTATCATGATGTTACTACTCCTTTATTGACAACTTCAACGGAACATCATTTATAAAGTTTATCAAGAATACAATTTTTTTTCTGTTCTATATCTTGATTCTAATATTTGACAATTTTATTTTATTTTAGAAATTAGAGATTTGTTAAGTAGAAATTATATATTCTCAATTTAAGTATTTTTAAATAGAAAAAGAAAAAAATAATTTTTTCTAACAAGTTTATGCAGTATTAGTGGGTAACAGAGTTGATTTTAATTTTTCTTTTTTGTATTTCTCATTTTTCTCCTTTTTTTTCCTTTCTTTTGAATAATATAAATTTCATGTGATATACACTTTTAATGGAAAATATCTTTAGAAAACAACGATAACATGAACCAAATAATTTTTCTTTTATAATGCATACTAAATAATAGAAAAATCAATGATTAATTGAAACCTATTCAACCTTCTACTGTCAGAACTACCGATCTGGTTGAAAATTTTCGAGAATGTGTATCTAGGTCTTAGCAGTTTACAATAAAAATTTCGATTTGATATATCGAGCTATTCATGAACTATTATAACACCAACGATCAAAAAGAAGGTCTTCGCGTGATACAAATTTCGTATTAATTTTAAAATGTAGCCAAGACCTGCCGCTATAATTTAACAGAGTTCGATATTTTGAAAATATTGTTTCTTTAATTGCTAATGAAATTTTCTTTCAAAAACAAGTCGAAAATGAAAATTTTGATTCTATTAAAATGTAGAGGAAAATTTTCTCTGAAATTTAAAGCAGTACCGAGGTTTTCTAGAATGTAAAATGATCAAGAAATCTTTGGCACAACAACAGAAAAAATAGAAAAGTGGAAAACAAAGTTCGACCTATCAATTCACGTTTCTTTTTAAATAAAACAGTTTAGAAACAAATCGTGAAAAACTATAATAAGTTCAGTAAATCGTATTAGACATTTCGGGTTATCCAACCATATCAAAATCTTGAAATCGAATTTTTTATAAAAATCATAATTTCTGACAGAGGATTATAGACCTTTTAATGTCTATAGAACAAAATAATCTAATTCATATGAAGCAATTTCAAAAAGCAAAACCATTATCAAAGTATATATACTTTGAAACTTGAAAAAAACTTTAAGCTTTAAATACTTCATTGTCAAATTTTTAGTTTTGTTTGCGACTCTTTTTTTTCGCTGCTCATCGACTTATACAGTAAAATCTCCCATAGTGGACACCATCCGATATTGGACACGTTTAAGAAGTTTCAAACAGTATCAACTAGAGAGTTTTCCTGTATTTTAACAATTATTGAATTTTCTGTTTTTCAAGAACAAAAGCGTATGAGGAGATAAGTAACAATGAGCACTAGCCAGTTATCTTATTCACTAACACCCTTCAAATCCTTAGAAAACACGCCTGCTTCTTCGAAAAACTTAGCTTTTGGAAAAGATCTAACCTTCCTATAGTGGACATTTTTTAAAAGTCCCATAGGTGTTCCCTATAGGGTGGTTTTACCGCATGTTCTTTTTCGTATTTTGTAAAGTATTTAAAACAATTTTTGCATTTCATGAGTATTACTACTTTTTTTGTTCATTTCTTTCATTTCAATTGATTGCGTACAAGTTTTTCGATATATTCTTGTTGTAATTTTTAGCTAAGATCATGTATTTAACAAAAATTTATTTATTTATTTATTAAAGATCAAATTTTGTTTCATATTGAAAGTTAAATTCTACATTAATATTAACATTTACATAGATACCAATCATAGAAATCAATAATTGAAATAACAGCAGGTCATCAGTTAATTGATTAATATATTACTTCCAGGTGGTTTCTCTGCTATGTTGATTTTTCTACATCTTGCTCACAGAATATACATATTATAATTGCTTACAAAATAATTGACATCCAATGTTATATTAAATGATATGATTCGTTTCTAAATATTTTATGACCTAGAAAGATAATTCGAGCATGTTCATTATTTACAACAAATGTATAAACAAACAAATATTATAAACAAAACATAAGAGAACAAAAACATCAGGTTGTATTAATTATTGGCTGTGCCTGAAGACACTCGAAATCTTTGTTTGTATAAATAATTAATATCTACTATGAAAGGTACTTCAAGTTAATAATTAAAAGAATAACATTGGAAATTTCATATAATTCCTCACACATGCCATATATATATATTACATTTGTCTACAACATGTGTTAAGTACGTAGATTGTTGGAAAAATATTCATCTGCAGACTTGTATTTAAAAAAAAAGAGATGTTTGGATTACATCCAACAGTGCATCGAATATATTATCGTATGCATAGCTTTAAAAAAAGGAACTTCACTTATGAAAGATCGCATAAAAATTTTAAAATACTAGTTTTCAAACATACTTTTCCCCAAAATATTAGTTTTATCAACGGAGAAAATTGATATATATCATAGAATTTGATAAATCTTTTAATTGCTGTCATGTAAAAATTGATGCATTATATCTGATTATTTTTCATGTCAAGTTATCACTAATGCTTTTGTCTTTTGACAAGTAAGATTGTTTGGAATAATGATGATAAGACTTGACACTGTGACATTGACATCTAGGAAGAAATTTTATGTATTGTGAAATTTAGATGACAAAGTTCATCATGGGAAGTATAAAACTGAGATTATTAGTTTTTTAAAAAAAAAATGAAATTTGTTTTATGACTGTGTACACAGTCATAAAACTAATTTCATACTATCATGGTGAACTTTGTTATCCAAATCTTCCAGTACATAAAAATTACTTCATAGATGTCAATGTCACAGTTTCTATATTTATCGTCATTATCCAAAATAACCATATAGGTCAAAAGAAATCATAATCATATTTTATATCAAGAAGAAAATCCTTTCCATAAAGTTTAAGATAAAAGCATTAGTACCAATTTGACATGAAAAACTTATCAGACACGATGCATTCATTTTCCCATGCCAGCAATTAGATGATTTATCATGTTCTGTGAGATACAACTGTTGTCTCCGTTGGCAAACCCTTTGAAACAACATTTGCTCGAAATTGTTACATGACAAACGATTGAAGAGTGTTCTTCAATCATATACATATATAGCTATTTCACATCATCTTCTCCTCGTTTTCTTTTTATCTGTTCTTCAATTTCGTTTTCAGAAGATTCACTAATAAAACAACTATTGAAATAGTATATGGTTGTCTTCAGTAAGGTCAATAATATAAATAGATCGATTAGGTGCACGTTCCTCTATGTATACGGTAATTGGACAATTCTAGTTACCATTTTGTGTCTTACATTCTTTTGTTCAACTAATTCGTGTGAAAATTTTTAAATACATTTTATACAATAGCAGCAACTTTTGTTGATATTTATTGCCCAGTATATCATCAAGATAAGTATTTCTCGTAGGTAAAATAAACCAATTTAAACAGACGAAGTCCTTGGTTTTTAATTATCTCATAATTGTCTCTTTTATAAGTCGTATATGTTAGAGACCGAGTAAGTATACAAAATATTTTTTTTTACCAATTGGTAGCTTAGAGAATTCTCTA
>CAJNOL010001077.1:35139-66996 GCA_905250125.1 Rotaria sordida | reverse complement strand
AGATTCCAAAGTTTAGTTATAATTACTTTACATATAAGATCGAATAATTATTTGTTTGATTAAAGAAATTCTACTATTATTGAAGTGATTATCGGATTTTTAGAATGTATAAATAGGTATTAACTATACTAATGTCCATTTCAGAGATAAATGGCCGTGGGTATTTTTCGAATAACTTTTGATAGGAATGAGATAGAGACCTGCGGTTTTCACCGTTGGAAAGAACAGATGAAAATGCATCGAACCATATATAGAAAGAGTTTTCTAACGACTTTCCTGAAGGTTTTACGTAAAACTTCAAGAAAAACAGCATGCCTCTCATGATTACGATATTAATTTATTGACTTTCAGGAGTGTGATAGAACCGCAAAATGAAGAGCTACAAAAAACTATGGAAAGGCCCTATTCCTAACTACTACCAATACGATATTCTAGCCATTGGAGTGCAATTCACCACCCAGTTTTTCAACAAAATAGTCGAAAAATGGAGGTTTTTTATGATATTTCGATAGAAAAATCACTTTTTTAACGTAGGAAAAAAACGCAATTCTTTGAAAACGTTTGACTAAAACCTTTAGGAAAGTCGTTAGAAAACTCTTTCTATATATGGTTCGATGCATTTTCATCTGCTCTTTCCAACGGTGAAAACCGCAGGTCTTTATCTCGTTCCTATCAAAAGTTATTCGAAAAATACCCACGGCCATTTATCTCTGAAATGGACATTAGAAGAGCGCTATAACTCTAGAACGTGAGTTCTTGTTCTCATCTCAATTAAGTATCGAGTTCGTCGAGCCTAAAATTTTTCAGATTTGAATTCGAACGGTACTCTTACTATTCTCAATGAAAATTTTTAAAGCGAATCTGATAATTGCTCCAAACTAGAGACTGAATCCAACCGACTTGTACAGATTCGTGTTTGATTCAGTTCCTGATAGGCGTGGTATTTTCTTGTAAGTTTATTAGTTCAACAACACAATCGTCAAAATACATGACTTCAAGAAAAATAGATCAGAAGTAAGGAGAGAAATTGATCCGATTATCACTATAGAAGATTCCGTAGGAAAAATGGTCGCATTTCGTTCCTGTTATTTTCTAATGATAATAAAAAACTTGTATAGATACCTTTTGCTAGTAGTAGACATGAGAGATAAAAGGTTTCTTTTGATTTCTATAGATTACTATACTTAAGTTAATTAAAATAGAGTTTATTGAATTTTTGTATAAATTCGATTTAAATTTAAAATAAAATGAAATCTCTTTACAATTTATTCCTTGATTTGATAAATTTTTGTAAATATTAATTGATCGTTCACAATCTCTCATGTAAAACGTTCGATCAAAAATCATTTGATAATCCCATACAGCATCACAATTTCGCAAAAAGGATTGTAGCTCAGTTAATCATATTTCTTATATACTTGTCCATATTTATTCACTTTTCAAAAATTAGTTAGGTTCGGTCTCTGCTTCAAACATACGATATACTTTCAGAACACGAAAAAAGCTTACTCTGAACATCTCTAATGTGATACTATTTTCCTATTTATCACTTTTAGAGCCTTTCAAGTAGAAATGAGATAAATCTGATTCTTAAATCTTTGGCCGAAAGTTAAAAGTCAGAATTGTTGAAAGATATTTATTCGAAAAAAAAAATCCCATTCATGCATATGTCATTAACATTGAGATGTGAGTGTCGGTATGGATTAAGAGAAGAACAGCACTTACGCCCACACTATTAACCATTTCAAAATGGAAGAGCAGTGGATATTTTTTTCTAATAACTTTCGATAGAAAGAAGATATGGATCTGTAGTTTTCACTGTTAGAAAGAGGAGATGAAGATGCATCGAATCATATATTATAGAATTTTTCTGGAAGTTTTATTAAATGTTTTTAATCGAGATTTTGGCAAACCAATATACTGCATTCAGTCACCACAGAGAATTTTCGATTTTTAGGAGTGCATCAGAACCATCAATCGAAGATCTACAAAACTGCGCAAGGTTCTGAATTTTAACTTATAATGTTCAGAAGTTAAAGGCATTTTCCAGTGAGCTTCTACCTAATTTTTCAAGAAAATTCTAGTTTTTTGCTACAGTTGTTTTTGAAAAAATTCAATAGAAACTCTAAAAACATTTGGTAATAAAATGTATAATATATGATTCGATGCGTCTTCACTTTCTCTTTTCAACGGTGAAAATCGCAGGTCTCTATCTTATTTCTATCAAAAGTTATTCAAAAAAACAAAACACTCACTGCTCTTCTATTTTGAAATGGATAATTGTCTAGATTAAATAGGTCACGAACTCAATCGATTCGAGACGAATCTGAGAAGTGCGTGGAATGTGTTGTTTGATCAAACTATTTGATAATAACATGTATAACAAAAAGAATTTTTTTTTTTTTTGATTTTCAGTATGAAAAAGATGACAATGAATTATCTTCAACATTTGTTAAACCTGATGATTCTCTTGCCTATGTCAATATTACAAGTCGATATACTCCAGTACAAAGTGTTACTGTAGCACCTATGCAATTAAATACTTTAAAACAATCTTCAACATTAGATCCTGTTCTTACTCGTCTTGAAAAAAATGGTTTTACAACTACTTCATCAAATAGTCGACCATCAAGTGCAGTCAATGTTAAAAAATCTTCTGTAAGAGAACAAAAAAAAAAAATAGTTAATAATTTTTTCTATTTTTTTTTTTATTCAATTTTAAAGGATGATAAAGATCTCAAATGTATAAATGCTGCTCTAGACCTTGAACGAAATCGTCTTGTTGAATTTATTCAAACATTACAAAAACGTCTTGATAATGCTAATACACAACTTGTTGAACAAGAAAATAAATTAATTGAACAACGTAAAATGAATGTTCGTCTAGAAAAAGATATGGAAAAAACTAAACTTGATTTAAATAATGTTAAAAATCGAACAGGTAAATTGTTTTTTTAATTTTCTATTCTATTTATAACAAAAAAACCTCAAATCGTTATTTTTCTCTATAGTAAAAGGACGTGGATCAATGCCATCATTACCAAAATCATCATCTGCACAATCAGATAATCATGAAACAATTGAAGAACTTGAAATGCGTTTAACACTTAAAACAGAAGAAAATGATGCACTTAAAAATACACTTAAATCAATGTTAGATGCTAAAGAAGAAGATTTAAAATTATATAATGAAACAATACAATCAGTTAAAGATATTTTTCTACAAGGAATTCAACATTATAAACCATTACAAACAACAAAAGGATCGACATGAAATGTTTTCTTTTTTTTTTGTTTTTTCGTCTTGTTTTTTTTTCTCTGACAGATATAAATGTGCGTATTGAGACAATTTTAACCAAAAAAAAATGGGTTTGCTTATGCTAATCAAAGGAAAATTAGCATTATATGTATATTTTGAATATTTGTTCATAATTGAAGAATTCATAAATTTCGACCAATAGAGAAGAACATACAGCTTATGTATTCTTTTTTCATCAATATCAACAGTTGATTATGCTCATTAAAACACAATATATTCAACTGAAATCCGACATTTGTTTCAGACATAAGAGGACCTCTTTCTTTTCCAAGGTAAAGTTTTTAAAGATTTTTCATGCTTGGTATTTTGTGAAATACGATCTGTAAAACTTAGCGCCATCAACGCAGGCACAGAATATAGCACTATTTTAGTACCTGCGGCTGTTTGTGATCGAGTTACAGCCATTACTCATCGTAGACATTGTTGATATACTACCAAAGGCTTTACCTATGTCGTAAAAATCGCGTAAATTTTGACGATTAATCGCGATATTTGAAAAACAACAACGTAAGAATCATTTATACGTAAAATTATTCATAAATTTTTTATTTCTGAAAGCAAGAAAAATTAAGAGAAAATTCGTGAGACCATCAAGTATACGTGGTACTTGGTACAAAAAGAGTTTTCAATTTTTTTCGCTCATTCAGTGCTTCAATATCCGAAACCACCAACCTCAAAATTTTAGCTTCTAATACTTTTCCTTTGAAAAGTTAGTCAAGATCAACTTTTAGCACTATCATGACTTTAATAGAAAGAAACACTAAAAAAATGCTCTAATAAAATGATGCCA
Organism: Rotaria sordida; assembly: GCA_905250125.1. NCBI lineage: Eukaryota > Metazoa > Rotifera > Eurotatoria > Philodinida > Philodinidae > Rotaria > Rotaria sordida. Next base: position 62,887 of record CAJNOL010001077.1, on the reverse strand, counting down.
GATTGCGTCTCAACAGATCACCGACATTTTTCACATTATATATCAGAAGATAGAGAATTAAAAGCTGAACAAAATATACTATTTGGATATAATATAGCATCTGGTAGGTGAAGTTTTATAAAGCTAATATTAGTCGAAATCGCGTCTTTTTTTTAAGTCTAAGACGTCCATGTTAACACAAGGCGTCTAATATTGTGTTTCAGAATCAGAGAGTTCCAAGACCCACACCCACACCCAATGAAGCATGTCGACAAGATATTGGTCTTTATTGTTTAGTATGTAGTAAATGTTTATGTAATTCGACAGCTCATTGGAATAGTACATTTTGTGGTAAGATGATAATCTAAAAATGAAATATCATTTATTTTTCATCTTAGTTCAATCAACATGTCCAAGTTCGTTACCTACAGATCAAACACTGACGTCACATTGGCCATTAGATACGGTCAAGCTATACAAGGTTTCGATAATACTTATGTCTTATGTATTACTGTATATTGATTTTTATCGACGAAGTTTTACGATTGAATTGTGGTTTTATCTTACGAATGGCATGAATCCATTTCTGAATCTGTTCAGCGAGTGTAATGATGCTATTGCTCGACAATGCTTTCATTATGGAATTTCACAAAATATAATGTTATACATGAGTTTCTTTTAGGATAATGCAAGAGAAACTACTAATCCCGTGATGAATCGGTGGTATCATGTCGCTTTTGCTTATGATTATGATCTTCGACAGGAATTCGTTTATTTGAATGGAATATTAGAAAACTTAAATATTCTGAATCCAACAGCTCTTCATCTCTATTTTGGTTAATCCGGTAATGCTGCAATTGGAGGTATACCTGTTTTTAATAACTATTTCTTTGGTTATATTGATCATGTATCGATAACTTATCGTGCGAAGTCACCAAAAGAAATTTTAGATCATGCAAGTCTTATCAATTATTATTCGTTTGATTGTAGTTTAATATTTGAATCAGGGTCGAATCTCTTACATGGATCTGCAATTGGACAAACAGTTGTCAGTGAACGAGTAAACAAAGGTTCTTGAATTTAATTCATCAAATGCATATTTTCAAGCATTTGGTTTTACAGCTTTGAGTATGACCAATCAATCGTTTTCAATTTCATTTTGAATCAAACCACTAAATCGTATTGGTACTTTAGTTCACCTTTCTACTCAATCCACGGGCGATGATTGGTGTGATTCCTTACTTGGATTTAGTACTAAAGGTCAACTTATTGCTAAATTTGAGAATCTAATTGTTTTATGAACCTGTACTGACATTAAATGTTTGGACACATATTGTTCAAATATACGCTGTAAATGATGGGATTTATCTAATCGTTAATGGATTGATTTATTTTACATCTGGACAAGTCAGTACAATACATGCTCCTAATCAGCCTGCTTATATCACTATTGCAAATCGACTCTTGGCTAATAACAGTTGTGTATCGACATCGATCATTAATGGATCATTTGCTGATAGTGTTGATGAATTACGCATCTACAATCGTAAACTTCTTACATCGAAAATACGTGTGTTATATGCACTATAGATGAAAACTCTAACATTTCCATAACTGAAATTCTTATTTGTCATATTGTTTTTCTCTTTATTTATTAAATAATAATTTCTAACTCATGAAGAACGGATATCATCACCAGTCTTCAAGCAACATATAAGCAAACTCTAAAAAAAAGCAGATTTTAGTCTGTAAGTCAAAATTAAATATATTATTATAAGCATGACCTTTTTTGTTTTGTTCTTATCTTTTTTTTGAAATCTTAATTTCATTCATGTGTTATCTCTAACTCTCACTTTGTGACTTGCATCAACACAGCATATAAATTATTTTACGCACGATTCAATTCTCGAACAGATACCTGTTTAATAATTTATATATTTTCATCCCTGTCTCAATCAGGCAAATTAAGGTTCGAAAACTGATTTATTTATATAGATCAGGATTCTCACGAAGAAAAAAATATCTAACAACAATGTTATTTCATACAGCGATTGTATTCTCACTGATCTATTCAGTGTCTTGTAATATATCATGCTATGATTGCTCAAACGTACCCTCGACATACAATTACATAGTTACATTGGATACCATCCCATCGGAAATTCAAAATTGTCAAGTCACATCCAATCATATTGGATGTTTTATTGATGCTAGGTGGTATTTAACTACTAATATGACTGGAATTAAAATGGAACCCGATAATACTAGATCATTGTCATCAAAACATATGCTTGATGTTACGGCTATGATGTCAGGCATCGGAGTGATACAACAAAGGCAACATAATTTATATTATTCTTGTTCAACTGATCGATGTAATGATGCAAATGTATTCAAACGTATATTAGAATCTTTGTCATTAAGTAGCAAATTTAATGAACTTGAAGGTCTTCTTAATCCAGAAAATCCATTTGATGGTAATCAGTGTTTTCGTTATATAAATCAAACTGATGAAAGTTGTAGTTCAACTACTGATATTGATCCAAGTAAATGTAAACAATGTTTAACAACTGTTAAAACTGAAACTGAAATAGATAAAATATGTGCAACTTGCTCTACTGATGATGCATATGAAGGATATTTAAGTAATGAAATTCATTTTAATATGACCGATCAAACACGTATTCTGAGTTGGTCTATTGCATGTCAATCAAAAGGTTGCAATACGCTTGATACTGGTCGTCAAATTCGTCAAAAAAGTGATATTTCATTTGATTTTAATAAATTTTTACATTCTAATAGTAGTGGTGAACAAACAATATCATCATCATTAATCAAATTTGCTTCGATTATTATTTTATTCATTATCAAAACTTTCTATTGATTGATTATATATTTATTGAAAAAGATCATAGAATATCTATTTCTCTTTTTTATTATAATAAAAATTTCAAGTTTATCATTAAAATGAATACCAGAGATAATATTTCCATACACACTCTCGACGTGTTAAGAAAAAAAAACTATGCGATGTCATATCATTAACCTATCAGTATATCTATAGGAACTCTGTAGATATCTCAAACAAAACGAATCATTTTTTTAATGTTTATCAGTACAACAAAGGTAGATAGCGAAGGATTTATTCATAGTAAACAGACCTTACATGTGCAAGTGATAAAGATATCTATTGTTTGTTGCGAGTAATAAGGATGTGGATGTGGCTGTGTGGATCAAGAGAAGACCCATACTCACGTACCATTACCCACACCCACACCCTCATACACATATAGTAATTCATCTGCTGCAATAAATGAAAGTCATCTACACTATTACATTAACATAAGAACTACATTTGATATTGATATGAAGTTTTGGATTTATATGCGATAGAAATTAAGAGTTTGAAAACATGTCCTGGTATATTTGATTTGTTTTACAAAAGTAATTTGATCTTCGTATAAATTGAATATTTTTCTAGAAACATAAAAAGATGCGAGATAAACATTAATCGATAAAGTCGAGTTGCTAGTAAAGGCTGTGGATGTGGGTGTTCGTGTGAGTGTGGGTGTGAATCTTCTCGCGAAGATTCATCCACACCCACACCCTTTCGATATCTGGTCATCTATCAGTAATTTGACTGTAGTTCCTTCGAAATCTTATGAAAACAAGATTTACTATATACCATTCGACGCGTCTTACCTTGCTCTATAACATAGTATACTTGGTTTCTCAATGCTGAATAGATCACCTGATCTGACAGGGCACTTTTTTGGTGAGACAAGAAAACGTGCAAAACTTAGGTTCCAATCTGATACACCCACACGTACGCGATCTTTTATTTCAACAACGCGTTCTCGTCCATTTTTTTTTATCTTTTTTTTCCATGGGTAAAGGAAGAGAAAACAGAGAAAAAGAAATTAAGGAAAAAAGATCCGAAGAAGAAAAGACAGGGCGACAAGTGGAGAAAAGAGGAATGAAATCATAACAAAAAGAGTCAACAACCGCAAAAGGAAGCTAAACAAGAGTTGACGTTACGCAGAGGAGGTTTGACGAGTAGAAGATTCAAAGAGAAAACAGAAGAACAACTACTAAAGAATGTCTCTGAAAATTTCACATAGTACCTACATCATTCACAATGATAGTCACTACTGAGTCACAGAATACATGATTAGATTACCAATTCAAGATACATTTTTGTTCTCTTCATTTCTTTTCTCTTCCTTCACTCACTTATTTTTCTTCTTTTTCCTTTTCCTTTTGCTTATTTGCAGTTTTTTTTAATATTTTTTACATAATGTTTCTTCGTACCTTTGGAAGAATAAAGTGGTCAGAGAACGTTGCAACCAATAGATATATATATTTATCAATCAATGTTGTTCAACAGGGATAGTTGGAAATTTTTGATAATTTTTTCTTCTCTTTTTTTGACATTCAATGTGCTTTATATTCGGATTCAGTCTTGTTCAGTCGCACTTTATCTTTAGCTTGCCTTTGATAGAACAAAAAATAGAAAAAGTAATGTAAACGTTTCTCGATAACAATCTTCGTTCTGTATCGAGGAGAATGAATTGTTGTGCAATGACGTCCGCGAAGCAGCATCATATATTTCCCTTCAACCAATAAGAAGCATTCCATTTTTTTCTCTTTGTGCTTTTTTTTTACCACTCCTAAGAAAAGAAAAAAACAGTTTGAATTGTAAACTTTTATCTCTAGAAATTTCATTCGAAATCGGCTTAATGTCGGCTAACCAACAAAGTACTAAGAAGAAGAACTCTCGTGACGATAAAATTGATAAAAGCAAGCAGGACAAATGGGATTCCATCGTTGGAAACAACAAAAGATGGGCGTTAATGGAATTTATGCACTCTGTCTCTGAGCCTTTACTGGATCGAATTGAAAAGTCTGTTTTATCGAGTATTGAAGAGGAAGATATACCTTCACACTTCATTGGTTTCCCCAAAGAACTACATCTAATTTATTTTCTCGTTCTTGATCCGGAATATTTTCAAGTGTTTCAAGTTACGAAGAGAAGATTTACCCTCGATGACATTTCATATAGATCCAACAATATAATTCCACTGCCTGGCAAGTCTGGTAAGGATAAACTTTTGCTTGCCAAAGTTGGAAGGACATCTTTGAAGCTGAAAGTAAAATCTGACAATAATACTGGAATAAACGTGTATGTCAAATACAGGGATGGCCGATACGTAATTCAAGGCTTAAGTATGAATATGTCGAGACTGAGAATCATGCACGAAATCGCCAGTCGGGTTGTAAAAAACATCTGGCTGCGTCCCAATGATATTATGTCGAACATAGGTCGATATCTCTGCAATGGCAAGTATAACATCTGTGATAGTCCCGATACGATTCGATATTTTGTTGTGGGAAACAGTAGTCATCATGATTACGAAAGGGACGCATTTGACGTTGAGCAAAACCTTCGTAATAGTCTATCGTATCCTCGTTCACGTATTGCTACAGACTTTATTCGAAGCCTGTTTCACGAAAGTGCCAAATCCAGTGTACTATCCGACATCGGTCCTAGTGGGTGGATTGTGACCAGTCAAGACATCGTCGACAGCCTTGGGCCATCCAAAGTCCTAAACGAATTGTACAAGCCATTAACTCCACTTTCTTTCGATCCAGAACTTAATCAGCTTCGCAACACATTTCGATTGAATTATCATGACGAGGACCAAGTCTGTTTAGTCCTACTATATCGAACTTGGATTTATTCAGGTCGGCGAGTAACAAAAAACACGGAATATGAACTCTCAGAAAAGCATCGTGTTACGATTGAATTTCATGAAACATGACGGACAAAATGTGAACTTTCGACATAGACCGAGCATTATATACTGTCGTCAGTCTGTGTTTGTGCACTTATTAGTTTTTAACTATCCATATGATTGTTGTAGGCCTATAGATGCGAATTTGGGTGTGGGTGCGGGGTACGGTGCGTTTTGATTTGGGTTTGTGGGTGTCGGTGTGGATGTAGGGTGTGGGTGTGGGCGTTGGTGGCTGTGGGTGAGCGGTATACCATAGCAAAACCCACACTCACACCCACACCCACCCTTCGAACCTCGGAAACCCATTTTTTGGCTTTCGGAAACCCTTAAAAGGTTTCATATAGGGACAAACTCGGAAACCGTTATCGGTTTCCGAAGACTCGGAAACCCTTTTAGGTTTCCGAGTTTGTCTCTATATGAAACCTATTAAGGATTTCCAAGAGCCAAAAAATGGGTTTCCCAGATTCGGAAACCCTTAAAAAAGTTTCTGAAGATAAAAAATGGGTTTCCGAGTCCTGGGAAACCTTTTTCGGCCGGTTTTCGAGAATAGCTTTTTTTTTAGAGAGCACCCACACCCATATCCACACCTACATCCCACTCCTACACCCACACCTCACACCCATACCCCACACCCACACCCATACTCACACCCACACTCACACCCATACTCACACTCGCACTCACACCCACACTCACACCCACACTCACACTCACACTCACACTCACACCCACACTCACACTCACACTCACACCCACACCCCAAAAATAGAAAGTTATCATTGAGAACACAAAACACTATTGTATTGTATGTTATTATTATTATTCAAGTATATTAAATATGATGATCACTGACTTATTTTAAAACATAAAATTTCCTTTAGTTATTGAAATCTTGTTTTAATAAAAAAATGTACAGAAAATTTTGAATGATTTTAGTTTAAACTTGAAGATGAAATTGAAATATCTGTTACAGAGATCGATAAATCTCATGATATTATGCGAAATATACTATAAGTATATCAAAACAGAAAAAAACTATTATTTTCTACTATTGGAATTTTAAAAGAAGGCACCTGGAAAAAAGCTTATAGTTTTCGAACGAAAAGTCATAGCGATCTGCGGTTTTCAGCAATCGATAGAAGATTATAGGGGGCACATTTTTATATAAAAATCAAGGTTTAAATAATCAGTGATTATGCAATCACTGAAATAATAGGCTAATTATTTGGTGAAATCTCAGCAGAACAAGCTGAAACTTTCAGCATATATAGCCCCACTGTACCCCAATCTTCGCTGAAAATATCGTCGATAAATCTTGTAATGACGAGGAATGGTGAGCCAATCATCATCTGGTCTTACATAAGACTCTCATTCACTAAAAATATTAGGAAATGGCCTCAACTTTTGGCTGAATAAATACCATAATCTAGACTTCATATCTATGCAATAGCATCGCACTTTGATCGTAAAAATGTGCGGAAATAGCCAAAATTCGACGAAGAAATGATTTTCATACAGTAAGTGTTTTAAAACAAATCTTTTCAACTTGAGGGTGAGGGTGTGGGTTGGTGTGGGTGGCTGTGTGGGTGTGGGTGTGCGTGTTTGGGTGTGTGGGTGTGTTTGGGTGTGTGGGTGTGTGGGTGTGGGTGTTTGGGTGTGTGGATGTGGGTGTGGGTGTGAGTGTGGGTGTGGGTGTGAGTGTGGATAATACTTTAAGCCAAAGCCACACCCCACACCCACACTCTGTATGTGAATCAGCGCAGTTTTTGACGCTGATTCCGAATACTATATCTATTTTGCTTTAAAATTGTGTTACGGAAATGAAAACTGCTACAAATATTTCGTTTCTATTGAGAAACCATGAAATACCACCAAAAATTATGAGAATGCAAACTCCATTTCAACCCGATTATACCATTTTGTATAGCATGAAAAGTTGCATAACATATATAAAATTCAGCTTGGAACTCTCTGATTCTGAAACACAGTATTAGACGCATTGTGTTAACATGGACGCTTTAGATTTAAAAAAGGACGCGATTTCGACTAATATTAGCTTTATAAAACTTGATCTACCAGATGCTATATTATATTCAAATAGCATATTTTATTCAGCTTTTAATTCTCTATCTTCTGATATATAATGTGAAAAATTTCGGTGATCTGTTGAGACGTAACCTGGCATCATTTTATTAGAGCATTTTTTTTAGTGTTTCTTCCTATTAAAGTCATGATAGTGCTAAAAGTTCGTCTTGACTAACTTTTCAAAGGAAAAATATTAGGAGCTAAAATTTTGAGGTTGGTGGTTTTGAATATTGAAGCACTGAATGAGCGAAAAAAATTGAAAACTTTTCTTTACACAGTGCCTCATATATGGACATGATACTCGATGGTGTCGCGAATCCTCTCTTAAATTTTGATGAGTTTTCTCGAAAAAAAAAGTATTTTTAGTATTTTCATGGCATGATATTTGATAGAAACTTCGAACTAAATATATACTTTCTGGTGAGTTTTAACTAATAAGAAAATAGACATGACAATTTTGTTTTTTTCAGTTCTTATATAATCCATCTTATTTTATTAGAAAAACTATTTTAATCTACAATAACTTCAATGGTAAATATACTATTTTAAGAAATAAATTGTATTATTTTCATTTCGATCAATCTCAAGGATGATGACAAGGTAAATACTAATGCGGCTATTTTCACTATAAATTTTATTGAGTTTCATCTAAGCATTCAAAAGCTGTGAATATTGTACATAACGATAAGTTGACCAAGTTGTAATATTCTTCCCTTCTTGATCTATAGAACTCATAATAAGACAAGCTATCATATATCATAATTCTTCTTTAACTTAAACAATCGAGATTCAGCTTATCTCATTGATCTATATTTCTAAATTAATACATATGATGTGTAGCTTTAAGAACGGTAGAGACCATAGAACGAAATACTTTCGTTCAGTAATGTGTTTCTTTATTGAAGTCAATAGTGCTATTTCAAAATAACACCCTTTGATGATTTCCTTGTCAACAAAAACTTTGACAAATTTTCTCTCACTAAGAAAAAAACTTATTCTGATTGATGACAGCAGACTGAAGATATTGAGTGTTTTTGTCGTCTAGTTATCTATGAATCAACTTGTATATATTATTATTTTAGAAGTGGCCAACTAAAATAATCTACTAAAGAAACGAACAGTCTACACCTGCATATACTAACAATAATAAACAAAAAAAAAACTAAGAACTCAATCATTACATCATAAATGCAAACACTCTGACATTGTGAAGTAACTGGAACAAAATAAATTTCATTTTCTCAATATCTCAAATATTAAGATAAATCCTTATAAAGATATAGAACCAATCTATATGTAAAAAGATTATTAACCTAGACAAAAAATATCATTATTTATTTTAAGATCCCTTCTGAATTGAATGGTCCTACTTATACAAATTATGCAGGATTAAAACAAAAATTGATAGCATTAGTATTCAATCGCGAGAATAAAGTTAGCAATCGTGATTTTCGTCAAAAAATTCGATTTTAATGCAGTTGGATAATCCTCAATGTCTAATATGATAATACTCTTTTCTGATTTGTTTTCTATACCGTTTTATTACTCGACCGATTTACAAAGTTCGGAAAGATTTAAAAATTGCATTCAACAACTTAGCAAAGCCAGAAATTTTATTTTCGACTATTTGAAAAAAAAACAAGAATATTGAGTTGTACCGGTAGATCTTGACTGCATTTTAAAACCAATCCAAAATCTATATCATTAGATTTCAAGAAGAAATCCATGTTACATGAAGATCTACTTTTTGACCGTTGATGTTATTGTAACTCATGATTAGGCTGAAATTTTTCCTGTAAACTGTTAAGATCTGAAAACCAAGAATTTCTAGACTCGGACGAGTTGAACTCGATCGAAAAAATAAAAATATTAAAATACAAACTTTTTTTTCTCTTATAAAAATTTTGACCGATAATCAAAATAAATCTTTGATCACGACAAAATTTTGTTCTTTTTTTGTTAATATAAGAAATAAAACATATTTTTCAAATCAATCACATAAGATTTGAGCAAAGCACAAAGCAACAACTAATGATTTCTTTTTTTTTTTCTTCACTAATTGTTTTGTTTTTCAATATGAAGCAATAGCAACATTGACAATATACAAAAAAAAAAAAAAAAACTAGCAATATAATTTGTTTCTTGTTATTATTTAAAAACTGTCAAATTCAGCTGGATAAAGTTCTGTTGCAGAATGTGTCATAGGTTTTTCATCATATTTTTCAAAATGATCTTTGTCAGATTTAGGTACATATGTTGGTTTAATACGTTTTTCAAATAAAGCAATCCAATTCATTGTTGAAAACCATTTATGATATTTAATATCTTTTGTACCATTTTTTAAATTTCCATAACGTTTTGTTAAATCTGTTTGAAGTAAATTACGAACTAAATCTTTAAGTTCAGTTGAAAAATGTGATGGAAATTTAAATTTTCCTTGAACAATTTTTTCATAAATTTGTATTGGTTGATCAGCATAAAATGGTGGAAAACCCTTTTTTGATTAAAAAAGAATTTAATAAAAAAAAAGAATTTTTCAAAAATTTAATTTATCTTACTGCAGCCATTTCATACATTAATACACCTAATGCCCAATAATCAACACTTTTATGATAACCACGTGATAGAATTATCTCTGGAGCGATATACTAAAATTAATAAAGAAACATATTTTTTACTTTTTGAATTTCAATTTATATAAAAATCATTATCATTTCAGAATTTTAAATGCCAATTCGAATCTATGATCATTTATTCATGAGAAAAAGATTTCATATTTGATAACTATCAATGTATCCATACAAGTACATATTTTTCAGATTGCAAAATAAAATTAGAAGATTATTATCTTGATATGATATTACTATTTCTTTTCTTTTTTTTTATATTTACCTCCGGTGTACCACATAATGTATATGTTCGATCTCGAACGACTTTAGCAAAACCAAAATCAGTAATTTTTAAATATCCATCAGCTGAAAAAAGTATATTTTCAGGTTTTAAATCTCTATAAAGAATATCTATATAAAAGAATAATAATGAATAAAATCAAAAAAAATCAAAAAAAAAATAAACTGACTTAAATAATGTAAATATTCAAATGCTAATGTTACTTGTGCTGCATAAAAACGTGTTTGATCTTCTGTATATTTACCTACACTTCTATTCAAATAAATTAATAATAGAAAAATAAAAAAATACACATATATATATCATTGATTATCTTACCGAAGATGTGTAAACATTTCTCCACCACTAGCAAATTCTAATACTATATAAAGATGTGAATGATCCTTAAATGAATAAAGTAAATTAACAAGAAATGGAAATTTAATTGCTTGTAAAATTCTTTTTTCAGATAATGTATGTTCAACTTGTTTTAATTTAACAATTGTTTGTTTTTCCATAACTTTTAATGCTAATGATTGATTATTACGTTGAACAATCATAACACGACCAAATGAACCTGTACCAACTGTACGTTGTAATTTAAAATCATCTAATTTAGCTGTTTGTTTAGCTGGTTGTGAATATTTTGTATCAAATTCTTCTTTTGCACGTTCAAGATAGGCAGTAACTTGAGCATCAATTTGGGCTTGAGTTGGATTCGTCATTGTAGTATTTGTTGTAGATGATGCTGCATTATTACCCATCGTTGGTATTTTTTTTTTTTATTTATTTTTCTCTATATCTATTATGTCTAATATAGAAACAAAAAGACTTAACGGCCTTGCATTTCTCATAAGAGACTTAAGGCAAACGTAGGACTGCAAAAAATAGAAAAATGATAATATTACTTATGTTATGTCGCCAATTTGATTGTTTCGACAATCAGTCTCACCGGAAAATAAACTGTCTATCATACAAAAAAAGAAAATATTTTCAAGGCTAACATAAGTTCCCTAATTGTCATATTACTCTGGTATTCATCTTAGAAAAAAAAAAAAAGACAGATATTTTTTTTTTCCTATACACTATATGTAGTAGTTTGTCTCATAAGCGGTCTGTTTCTTTGCCTGTCGTCTGTCTATTTATCTATATTGAGTTTTGCTGTGTTGTTTTGTTCTGTCATGTTCTTATACGTCAAAATGCCTTGGATAAGATGCTATCACCCATTAATATATTACTCTAGTCGAGCCATAATCTCTCTTTTTTTTGCATCAACTATTTCTTTCTATCGTCTTTTTTTCTCCGATGTTTCTATCGTTTAATCGATAACACATTGTCATCATCGAAACTCATCGCCTTGTTCTATATATATATATATATCTAAATATATATATATGTATGTGCGGTGCACAAACGAACGAATATATAATAGATCTCATTTTATTTATTTCGGTACTCTTCATATCTTATTAGGTCGGTATATTTACGAATAAATACTTGATAACATTACAATAAATTATAAATGAGACATAAACAGAACATCAGCAATTATTTTAGAAAGGAATATGTATAATAAAAGAGATGAATTAAACTAAAATGATTATATAGATGATAAATCATATGTTTTTAGTTCAATAAAAGACACAAGAAAAATTATTATCTAACTATTGGTTTTTTTTTAAAGAAAGAACAAATGATAAATCATATATTACAAATCAATTGAACACGTTTGCATTACTGATAGAATTAGAATGCAAGAGAGAATAAAAGAAACAAAAAAGAGAACGTTTCCTTCTGCCTGTCCTTTGTTTCTGTTAGAAGAAAATTCACTTATTAGTCTCTTTTTTTTCCTTGTCGTTCGTCTTTCAACAGCTCTTCATACATTTCTGATGTTGATAGTGAATATTTCTTGCTTGCATATTTGTTTTCTACCATAAACCATTTCTTTCTTCGTCTTCTTTTTTTTTCTCTTTATTTTGTGGATATAATATATATATATATAACTTTGTCACAATACATTGTGATTAACTCAAAGAAAAACAAACATTCTTCTGTTATACTGTCACACTATTTGTTGACATCAACAAAGAAAATAATGAGAATTGGATTCATAGTCAATTAGCTGATCGAAAGAGAAAATAGACACAACAAATCAATAACGGAAACTCAACATAATGACAATGATAGAATAGGATATTAATTATGATAAATGGTTAGAATATTATTATGACCTACCTAATGTATTTGCCTGCTGTTTTTTTTTGGCATACCTGACTAAAAAAAGATTCTTGTGACCTTGATACTAATTATGTGTTGACGAAAAAAACAAAAAAGAAATGTTGATTTTAGTCAGCTACAAGACAATAAAAAGAGGAATGCATGTTTATAGAAGATTCTTTCTGATAAATAAATCTAGAAAAAATAATAACATATTTATTTGCTTCTATTTTTAACTATAATTCTTATCTAAATTTAAACTTGATAATATTGACTGTCGTTCAGTTGAATATCACGTACACATGTTATTTAAATGTTTTAATAATAAATAAAAACATATCAATGTATGTTGTCATGTCTTTTATTATTAGAAATAATATTAAATTTATTTAGAGATAAAAAAAAATGAAATTCATACTTTTCCCCTTTTGTTATTCAATATATTCTTTTTATTGAAATTCAAAAAAAAAAAAAAAGAAAAACAAAAGTATCTATAATTTAAACTAATAATTGATCATTGATTTTTTTTTCTTATGTCCTTCTAAAGAAAATAAAAGAGAATTAAAAATAAATTTTTTTTTTTTTTTATTACCTAAAATCATTTGATTTTCATTAAATAAATCATCAATTGAATGACATCTAAGAAGAGAATAAAAATATATATATATATATCTATCTTTTATTTAAAATAAATATAAACATACTTTTTCTTTGATTTACATTGTAAACAAATATCAAATTTTAAACAACATACAATTAAAACCATTAGAATAATAATAATCAAAGCAATTATTGATTGAATAGCTTTTGAACTTACTACAAAAAGAAAAAAAAGTCCAAATTTTCTTGCAATAATTCAAATATTATTATAAATTATTTAATAATAACTCACATTGATCACATTTTCGACCACGATATAAAAAATTACATCGACATCGATATGTCAAACCAATATTCATACATTCACCACCACGACCACATACATGTTTTTGATAACAATGATTTTGAACTAAAATAAACATAAATCTTTCAAGATCAAATCATTTGTAGAATCTTTCTCAAAGACTACATAAGGATCTTATTAAGTAGTAAGAATTGTCGTTAATTTTTACGAGAGAATCACTTGAATTGGTATCCACCGTTTGAGCTCATATTGGATCGACAACGATGTCTTGATCAAACTAACAAAAGTTTAAAAGAATTTGTCTTTAGAACTGAGTGTGCTTTCGGTATATACCGAAAAATAAAAAAGCAGAATTTCGGTGTAGATCTGCTTTTGATATTCTTTTATTCAGCTTATGAATAAAATCCTGATCAACGTTGATTAAAAAAATATACCCTGATAGCAAATCGACTTAATTCAAAACTTTCATTATAATGAGCATCATATTTTAGATTAAAACAAACATTCTATAAAAATATGTGTACATCAAGTTATATCTTGCGTATTTAAATATTCTTTTTTTTGATGTTATTCATATTTGAGTGTTGAGAAATGAAATACTATTTTTGTAAGAAATATTACAATGCATTAAAAATATGAGAGGAAAAAAAAAAGCCTTCTCCAATTACTGTTAATCGTGACTGTCTATACTGCGTCCACGCTTCGATATTTTTTCCGACACAACACGCAATCTCTTGTCAAGAGGATTTTTTATTTTTTTTTGGAAAAAAACTCTCGGAAATTTCAGTTGATAAGAACTCTTTACTTTGGAGTTATCTCGAGTACATAATTCTAAAGATTGTCTCTACTATCGATTAATAAAATCTATTTTTTATTTAATAGAAAAAACAAAAGTTCAAATCGACCTAACGTTTTATTAATAAAAACAATATTTAATTAATGATAATAATACTCTTTTTTTTTGTATGTCTTACCATATTTACAAATAAATCGTGCTTCATCATTAAAACAATCTCTTCCTTCAATAGCAACTTTAGTTCTATTAACAAGATTAATTAATCCACAATGTGATGTTTCTGGTCTATAAACATAAAATAAAGGTCCAAACATAGAATCCCAAAATGTTCGTCCATCAAGCCAATACCATTGACCAATATCACTTGCATTTAAACCAATAAATGCTTGATTAATACGTAATGGTTTTAATAAATTTTCCACAACAAAATCAAGTTCATCATAAGTTTCAAATGTAACTAAAGTTGAATTACGTATTTTTAAACAACTTTTTGATGCTGATAACCATGTTGATTTATTTGAAGATAATAAATAACATGAACCACCATAAAATTGAAAACCAGGAAGACAAACTAAAAAAAAAACAAAAATAAAAAATAAAATTCAATATTTAAATAGATAAATATTAACCTGAAATACTTGTATTATATAAATGATCTTGAATTGCTTGTAGAATATCATGAAATTCTGATACTAAATAAATAAATAAATAAATTTTAAAATAATAGAAAAAAAAAAAACCCACCCATACCTAAATTATTTTTTAATCGACTATCATCAGTAGTTTTATTTCTTATTGTATAAATTAAATCAACTATTTTATTACTAAATATAGGTTGAATTGTTAATAAAAATATGATTAAAATGAATAAATAATAAAATGATGTAATTCGTTGTTGAAGTTTATTTATCATTTCTATTGCACAATATATCTCAAAAAATGAGTTTGTCGTTTGAACATTCGTGATCGAATGAACTCACTCATAACCTTAAAGAGAAAAGAAAAAAAGAAAAGACAAGAAAGAAAGAAAGAGAGCAATCAACCATGACCTGTATTATTTCAAAAAAAAAAAAAAAGACAAATGGTCATGCAGATGTGCTCATTCAAGATACATTATTTGATGTTTTCTATTTAAAGGTCATTTGGAGATGACCAGAGGTTATCTTCACGTAAGAATAATGGTCAAGGTAATAAAACGAGGACATATGAACAATTCATCAAGGATTGAATAAATGAAGAATGAACAATTGCATGTTTGTCTGATGTAACTATATACTGATCCTTCGTTGTTCTTTCTTCTTTTTTTTCTTGATACATTATTTAAATATCATTCATTCACATCTAATTATTGCATAAGTATGTCGAATGTTTTGAAATCTGATCTCTATACTTCATAAGTATGAACTAATTGAGTCTTTCGTTTAAGTTATTTTTTTCTTCTTTATTCATATAATACAATACTAAATAAGCGAACGAAAAAAAAAAAAACAAACAGAAGAAATTCACCGGTTGTTTTCTTTTTACAAGAAAAAAAAAAGAAGTGTTTATCTTTATTTTAATATTTTCTTGGTAATGTTTGTGATAAACCAATTTTATCAAATATACGTTCTAATGTTTTTGATTGATTAGTTTTTGTAGAACATAATCGATGTTTTCTATAACGTTTTAATTGTTCATTATGAATTAATGTATATGCTAATGCCCAACGAAAACGTCTTAATTGTGAGAATTTTTCATTTTCATATGTTTGATTAATATTTTCCATTGTTAATTTTAATTTTAATTTTCTTATATCAATAAGACGTTGTCTTATAATATCAATAAATACATTTAAAACAGGATGTCGTTGATTTCTTTCAATATGAAAAAAACTAACATAAGATGCATATGATGAATCATACATTTCTAAACCTCGTCCATATGCTGAATAATCAAGACGTGCAAAAAAGATTAATGTACAAAAAAAACCTTTTGATATACGTGATAAACACATTATAAAACCAAGAAAACAATCGAAAAAAAAACTAAAATATGAAAATGTATAATAAAGACGAAGATTACGTAATGCAAGTAAATGATTATTTTGTATAAATAATAATTTACATAAAAGACGTACAAATAATAATTGAAATAAAAAGAATATTATCATTGGTAATAATAATTTTGATATAAATTCCAAAATAATTAATGAATAAAATATATAACGAGAAAGAATATAAAATATTGATATAAATAAAAATAAAAATCCATAACTGTAAACTAATGAACCTGAAAAATAAAATAAAGCGAAATTTATAAGGAAAAGTTCTAAAATAGTGGCTGACAAAAAAAAAAAAAAGAAATGAATAGTTTATAATTCAACATGATCTTTTTTTATTAGGAGGTGATTATTTTCAATAGTATAGAATAATTTCTAGTTGAATTTTTAATAAGTTATAATTCAAGACAATGTATTTTATTCAATAAGATTTTTTGTATTCACCATCTCCTTAAACATTGATTTGGTGTAAGTGCGAGTCCAATAGTTCCGAATAAATTTACATCCTTTTATCTGTTTCAAAACATATCCGAGGGAAAAAAATAATCACTTTTGAAATAATTTCTCTAATTAGAACTCTGCGTAGGGTAGGAGTTTAGAGTTCGGATGACGATATGTCAAAAAAATCTCTCTCTGATTTATTCACTTATTTCATGATGTCCGAGAAGCCCGTCAAAATAAAGTAGACCGCAACTGTTTAAAACATTTCTATTTTTGAAGTTTTTCATCAAAGATGAGTAGTTAGGTCAAATCCAAATAGTGATTTGGATAGCTCTTGAAATTCCCTATCGAATACGATATGTTTCAAATTTTCATAAGAAATTTTGTGAAGAGAGTTTTCCAGAAAACTGTGCCAGAGGATTTGAAGTCATAGAGAATTTTGACAGAAAGATTTTTTTAATATAACCATCTGAAAGAGCAAAAAATTCTGAACAAAATGAAGGATCGTCCAGCTCTGTCAATTTACTGTCATGAACTTATAAGCATTAGAAAAAAACGTTTTTCGTCGATTTTTATCAAAAAAAAAACCATAAAATTCGATTAAAATGGCATTTTTTCGTTTTTTCTAATCCTTATAGCTTTGTGACGGAATATTGTAAAGAGCTGGGCGATCCTTCATTTTGTTCAGAATTTTCTGCTCCTTTAGATGCTTATATTGAAAAATCTTTCTATCAAAATCCTCTAAGACTTGAAATCCTCCTAGCACGGTTTCCTGGAAAATTCTCTTCACAAACTTTCTTTTGAAAATTTGACACATATTATAATCGATAGGGAATTTTAAGAGCTATCTAAATCATTATTTGGATTTGACCTTGCTACTTATCTTCGATGGAAAATTTCAAAAATAAAAGTGTCTTAAACTTTTGCGGTCCACTTTAGATCGTAGATTTCTAAAAACTTTCAACATTCAGGATAAATTTTCAAGGGAGTGTTTTTGTCTAGTTTCTTATCATTACGTTCTCTATCAACATTTTCTTCCACTGCGATTTCAAAACTTCAGCTGCTGCCGGCTAATCTATGGGCTTATATCTCTATTTATACACTATCTTTGATAAGAAACAATACAAATCTTATTCTATTCTTTAGTACAGATTTATTTCTGATTGCATATTTTGTTTTCTTCTCTTCTCCAAGTTCATATTCATAGTATTAAATACTATATGAATTAGAACCTGCCGGTTTAGTACCGGTCTCGATATCGAAAATTTTTGGCTTGAAAGGATGTAGTCATCTGAAAAAGCTGTTAGCGCAAGTCCTGCAGAATTAAAATGAGAAACACGATATAGCTACTGTTGCTAATCACAGGAAGATTATTTATTCTATCTGTTTTGGAACACATTTCTTCACTATCCTTTTATGCAATAAGTAAATCCCTCCCCGCATTAGAAGACCCCTGACCTTCTATTATGTCCTAGGTTTTTTAGCAATTATTAACTAAATATGGTTTTCCAGAAAGCTAGAGCGATTTTCAAGACTCTCATAGGGATTTCCATGGTTTTGAGAGATACATTTCCACTCACTTTCGAAATATTCCCAGCTGAAAACCTTAAAAACTGTGCACTTCTATACGGAAATTCCCTAATTAAAGTTTCTAATTAGCAAAAAATTAATTAATTAAAGGGGGATCTTCTATTACGGGGAGGAGTTTAGTTCATATATTGTAACGAGACGTTATCGATATACAGTGAGAGGTCCGAATTTTTACCCCTACCCTAGTCGAGACTCCCTAGAAGAATCGCGGGGAAGTTAGTAGGGGATTCAAGGACTCCACAGAGACTTCGCGGAGATTTCCAAGTGACTTTCCAGGGAATTGATGAGTATTATCGGGATCTCTCCAGAAGCGACCATTGAAATTTTCTGAAAAATTCAAATTTATGAAAATTTTAGAGAGACTTCCCGGGGAGTTTTAGGAGGATCCTGATATATGCAAATCCTCCGGGGGACTCACGATAGAGATTTCACATTTTTCAGGGAACTCTCCGATGATTTCATTGGGAAGAGTCGACTAGGGTATACTTCAACACATGTTTTTCCAAAATTTCATTTAGAGTATCTAAGTACGATTCAATGAGATCTAAAATTTTCAAATTTGGATCCAGCGAGTTCTAATTTTGAAGTACTTCTCTATATAAAATACTACTTTCTTTTTGCCTATTATGATTCAATAAATTTTCCTAACAAAAAAAACAAACTCTAACGAATATACCCATAAATCGTCCTGGATAATGTATTGATCGACTAATAATTGATACTGATGAAATAGTTTTCGGTTTTGGTATATCAATAAATATTCCTTTATATGCATTACACATTTGTATTTGATAATGTTTTAAACCAAAAAATAATTGTAAACATGTTATAAATGCTGTTAATAAACAAATATATTTAATATCTTGATTAATATGATATAAATTTAAATTATAACATAAATCTTTTGATAAATCAGCTAAACCACATAGAATTAAATTAAGAAATAATAATAATTTTTTTGTTAATATATATGTATGATCTTGAATCCAAAATGTAAAATAATAAACAAGTGTAAATGCACTTGTATATATACATATAATTAATTTTGAATAACGAAAATGTAAACGTATAGAATAAATATATTTTTTAAAAAAATTTATTAAAAAATTTAAACAACGAAATAAACGTGAATATTCATATTGTTGATATGAATGAATAAATTTTGATGATTTTAATAGATTATATTTAACATATTTCCAACGTGGTAATGTTTGTAATGATGATGATTTTTTTAATTTACCACGAAATGTATTTAAAAATAATATTGTTAAACAAACAGCCAAATAAACAATAAAATAATAATATGGAGCATTTCTTAATATATTATATAATATACTTTGTTTATTTAATTCTAATGAATAATTTAAATTTATTAATTCATTTTCAATTTCATATTTATCATCATATGTTAAATTTTCAGGATATTTTTGTATTTTATTATTATACCAATAATGTGTATTTATATATGTTTCATTGAATTTTCCAGTTCGATTCGTACCTATATATATATATATTAAATTTTAATTATATAAGATGAAATTCATCATTTATTCTATTGAACTACCGGGAGTTATCTATTGATAGCATATAATATATTTTAACTGTATCAAACGATAGCTATAGTTCTGAAGAGTCAGTCCTTATAGCAGGCGTGGAACCGGTTGAGAAATATTAAAACGGTCCGGTCCGGCCGGTTGAAAAATCCTACCGGTCCGGTCCGGCCGGTTGGAATCACATGTCCAACCGGTGAAAACCGGTTAAAAAATGTCGAATCTTTTTTTGAAAACCGATTTTTAGAAAAAAATGGCTCCAAATATGAAATAGTTTAAGGCGCAGGTAAAAGACACTCATCGTAATGAACCTTTTTAAAGAGAACCTCAGAAAAAACGATTAATATAACATATATTTTGAGCACTTTTTTACGTATTCTGACAGAAAAAACATGTGACACCTTAGTTTTTATGGTCAAAAACAGGGTTAACAAAGAAGATTTTTGAAAACTTTCAACCGGTGAAATTCCGGTCTTTACCGGCCCGGTTGATTTCTTCAACCGGTCCGGTACCGGTCCGGCCGGACCGGTTCCAACCCTGCTTTATAGAAAAATCCCAATAATTCCCGGAAACTGCTGACCGCACGTATTCAAACTTTGGCACCACCAGCTATGAAATGACCCTGAACTAGAGCTCCATCGTGTCCGGAACCAACTCGATGAGCTCTACTCTGGACAAGTCACTAATGACTGTTTGTCTCAAATCACCCGTTCGATAATATACATTGTTCTCGTGATTAGTTAATGTGTACGAGAAGCTCAAGCAAGAACTTTGCATCAGGCCGGTCTTCTGTTCAGAGCTACAGCTAGTATTAGCTATAGAGAAGTCATCATACTAATGAATCTGTCGAAAGACAGGGATATTCTTTCTTCCTTGTTATAAAAAAAAAAAAAACTTTCTTTTGTTTACTATACATTGTCTTTCTATGTTCATTATAGCATTGAATATCTATCATAGGAAAAAAATTCTATAATTCAATTAAAATAAATATATTTACCTAAATTTGTAATCATATATTGTTTAATATTAATACCCATTTGTTGAAGTTTTTCTAATGTATCTTTAATAATTGATATTTTTCTTTTATCAAATGTACAATTAATATCAGATTGTAATTTAAAAATAATTTCACAATATAGATAAATTGTACCTAAACCATATGATATAAGATTTTCTAAACGATTTTCATAATTATTTTCTTTTTCAAATATTGATAAAATTGGAAAATATCTTAAACCTAACATAAGACCAATACCAAATTGTATAATTAAATCAATTAATGGTCCATGTTGAAAATGTTTAGCACCATTAATTATATATTCATCAAATATATGTAAAATTTCTAATGCTATTATACCAAATACAGCAGCCGATTGAAAACGATAAATATGTGAATGAGAATTAAATATCATAGGTATTGATATATGTTGCCAAAATGATTTAAATGTTCGTTTTTTTCGACAAGAAAAATTTTCAAATAAAATTTGAATTAAAATAAGAATAAATAAAATACATAATGATATATAATTAGCTGGAATTTTATAATATAAATTTAAATTTGTTTGAAATAATTGACATATTTTTAATGTTTTTTCTTTTGTTATATTATGAAATTTTTCATAAGTATTTAAATGTTGAATTTTAAATTGATAAATTGTATGACAACAAAATGTTGCAAAAATTATTGTTATTAAACAAATAAATAAACGCCAAAAATAATATAAAAATGAATGATGACAAAAAATTGATGATGATGATGATTTTGATGAAGAATTTGTTGAATAACGACGAAGATGAACAATTGTATGTGGAGAATTTATTACCATTGTTGATGATTCATTATCATTTGAAAATGCTGGATTTTTTAAACCATCTTTAAGAATTAATTGATCAGATGATATATTTGGAATTGAATAAAATTTTTCACATGAATGACGATGAGAATTTATTGTAGACATAAAACTAAAATGAACAGGAAGGAAATGAAGTTCATGGTTGATTTTATTTTTATTTCGTTTGTTCATATGATGAATAAGAGATAGGAAAGAAAAAAAAAAAAAAAAAAAAGTTACATATACGAATATGAGAGTTGTGTAAGATTTTTTTAACAGATGCTCATAAAAGATAAATATGCGTATGTATATATATATATGTATATATATTGTCCGTTCGTCTATACTCTCATGATCGCATTTATCATCATCATCATCGTCGAGCCGTATGAAAGAGTTGTATAATAAACGAGTCCATATATATACATCCACACCCACATGTGTCCATCATTCACAATGAATTTTGATCAACAGATAGTCAATGAAAATGATGCAAGCAATACCGATTTTACTATTTTGCTCTGTAATTGTCTCTGTAAATGTGTCTATACTATGAGTGATTGTAAATTCGAAAATAATGATATCATCGAGCCTCAATGTGTCTCGCCACCTACTTTAATTGGGGACACTGTAATGTAATCCATCATCATTGACCATATCATGCACGAGAATATCTTTTCTTTCGGTTCGCTTTTTTTTTTTTTTTTTTTTGAGCTCTTCTTTTATAAATAATAAACCGTTCAACTACAGTCACTAATTCTTTTTTATACGACAAAAACTAATAAAGTGAGATTTAATTTGACAAGGTATGTTCAAAGATATACAATTGATATTTTTACAAATGAATCAAAAAATAATTTCAAATAGATATCAACAAAAAGAAATGATGAAGATTAATGAAAATCTATTGACTTACTTTTTATTGTTAATTAAATTTTTATCTTTATCTCGTAATCGACATAGAAAATGAAAACTTGAATGAAATAAAAATATTAATATTGCCAAACAAATAAAAATAATACCAATAATCGATTGAACACCACGATTATTCACTAAAATAAGAATATGAATATCATATTAGAGAAAAAGAATAATTAGAAAAAAAAAAAAAGAAAATGAAGAAGTCATCTTTTTTCAATTTGTCAAATGTCAAAGTTCGAATGGATAAAAGTTCATAATGATCTTTTGTACACAAAACAAAACAGACAATCCATTATTATCCTTTTTGAATAATGGATGACGTTACTTTTTGTCATATATATATATATATATACATTAAAACATTTTCATATTGTCTCTATGCTTTCTCTTCTTTCGTTTCATTTCTTATCATATTTATCAATATTTAATTTTTTTCAATTGAATAGATAACTTCCTTGTTTGTTTCTTTTTTTTTCAATCAAGATCTATATTTCATTGATAGTCATAAGAATTGATTGACCATGCATATTCGCATGAGTTCAGGATTGAAACGATAAAACAGACAGATGAACTATTATTCATATGAGAAAGAAAGTGACCGTAACATCGTTTATCTTTATGCACATATGGCACATCAAAATGACCGTTTGACATTGAAATTTTTTTCATATGAATAGAAAATGTATTAAGAAAAAAATTTTATAAACTAAAGAA
Source organism: Rotaria sordida (assembly GCA_905250125.1). Taxonomy (NCBI): domain Eukaryota; kingdom Metazoa; phylum Rotifera; class Eurotatoria; order Philodinida; family Philodinidae; genus Rotaria; species Rotaria sordida. The sequence goes on along the minus strand of CAJNOL010001077.1, from coordinate 39,136 downwards.
GCAATATGTATAATGTGATTTGAAACTTATTATTTATAAGAGTAAAAATGCTCGAGAATAATTTATTGTTATAACAAAAGATTTAATATGATCTTAGACAAAACTGAACAATGTAATTTTTCTTTATTGAACAAAAAAAAAATGTTTTTATAATTCTTTAATAAAAGATATCGTGAATGATGTTCTGTACTTCAGCGTGAAGCATGAATTCGAATGCCGGACATAAAAAAAAAAAGATGTCGGTTTGAATTCGAATATGACCTCATACACAGACTCGACCCGGCAATTAATGGGATCTCGATGTTTCAAAATATTTTTACATTTTCAAACTGCTAATTTATAGACAAGCATAGAAGTGGGTAATTTAATACATGAAAAAGAAAATGAATTATCACAATGGGAAAAAGCGCTTATGTATGTATCCATAATGCTGACGTTTGGCACCAATACTGCGTTTGATTCTAGCATTATTAGCACTAAACAAGTATATACTTAACGAAATTGATCGCATTTTAGAAGTAGAGAGACATCAAGGGAATCACTTGCTTGTTTTGTAGATAGACTAATTCATAAAAAATAAAACTTTGAAAACCGTACTATGAAAGTACCTTCCGGATGTCGATTAGTTCCGATTCGGACTTGGGTATAAAAAAAACCTATCGGTTCCGGTTAGAGTGCTCGACCTGGGGTTGCAGCAGTACTAAATTTGTTCATGGTTAATATGATTTAATTGTATTTTAAATTTTACTTGATAATAGAGATGTGAAGTTGACTATATTTATTTTGTTCAGTAGAATATATATTTCGATAATATATTTTTTTATTCGTGAAATATATAGATATTGAATGATTGATGAAATTTCAATATTTAGTAGATGAATTGTTTTGTATCGTAGTTTTTCATCTCGGGGACATAGGGACATCGAATGATTAAAAAAAAAAATTTTTTTTTAAAAGGATTTATCGACACAAGTGAGATGATTTTTTTAAAATAAGATTGCGTTACACCAAATGTATGTCTTATAATTATGCTATTAGAGCATAATGTATGATTATAGGCACTAATGAAATTGAAAGTTAAACTTATTGTCTAAATAGTATAATTGATGATATATGACGTATAATCATTCTTGGTAAATTTGAAAGCGAATTTTTTTATTTCTGTTAGTTTTGCTATCTATATTAAAATTATTAAAATGGATATGAAACAGACGACAAATCTTATCAAATAAAAACCCTAAAATGGCTCTAAAAATAAAAAAAACTCACTCGATCTCTACAAGCAGTAAAAGACAAAAAGATCATTATAAATTTTTAATTAGTTAATTCGCATATTTCAAAATGTTAAAAAAGTAGTCCTCATAGAAAATATATTCCAAATTAAAAACTAAGAGTTCTCAGAAAAAAATTCATTGACTCGAAAGAAAAAGTTATAAGTTCATCTGCAATGATTATTATATTCATTGAAAAATTTTAGGAAAATAAATCTATATCTTTACCAGAGAAAATCGATTAAAATGATTCAACACTTTTAAATTCATAGTCGTCCTCTACAGACGTACGACACAATTTTGCTGCATTTTCACCTTAAGACGAGCTATTAGCAACAAAATTCAAGAGAAGATTTTTAGACTTGGGGCTTTGCCTGTCACAAAACGTTGCTTTTCCTTACACGTTCTGAGCCATTGAATATATTGAGAATGAAGTATACATGTCGCGAAAACCGACGTTTCTACTGCTTGATTTTTTTCTTATATCTTACTACATGAATATTTTTAAACTCTTAGAAAAATGTTATATTTCAGTCGAAACTATGTCTTCATATTAATGATACCGCACTCAATTTCAGGCTTAATTATTTGTTAAAGATGGCGCCACAAGCATAGCCATTAGGATAAAAAGGAAAAAGTGTCACAACCTTTGATACAATATACAGTGACATATTAAAAGTAGGGCTCTGCGGTTCGCTGAACTGCGAAATAAAAGAGGTTGGAACCGGAATTTTTTTTTTACTGATAATTAGAATCATTTAGTGTATAGGTGTAGAAGAAGAGACTACCAACAACCATAGCTGCACTCTTTCTTTTTTTTTGTTTTATTTTTTGAAGAAATTAATTTTTCAATAAAATAATAAATATCCAACAAGTTCAATAAAAGATAGAAATTTTTAAAAACATTCTCATTAATTATTTGATATACTATCAATAAATCACCAGTACCAAAAGACACTTTTTAGGAACTGAAATTAAAACCGGTTTTTTTTCTTTTGTACAAACCGGAACCGTAGGGTTCTAATTCAAACCTTCGTAGTACAGGCCAGGATCATTTTTGACCCCACTCTCAAAAATTTAGAAATATTTTGCTGTTTTTCAGTTTTTAGAAGCAACTAGCATCGCTTACGAATAGATATACGTTGTTGAATCTAAAATGGAATACATTTGTTTTTCATATTATTACAACCTCTTGATACAAGACCATGTCTTCCGTATATAACAAAAATAATAATAAGTAAGGAGAGAAAGAGGTACAAAGTGGTGGCCACTTTGTATCTTTTATGGGATGATAGACATTGATGCTATAAACCCCCTGGTCGTCTGGAAGGCGAAAAATTCTCAATGGAATCAAAATAAAAAATCTCAACGTCGATTATTTTGGGAAGAATTAAAACTAGCTTTAGTATCGCATCTGTTGGATTTTCGCTCAAAAAAACCAAAAGTTTATTACCTATTGTCGGTTATCCTGTGATGAAGAAAAATCTATCAGAACCAAATGAAAATTCTACTCAAACAAAACGAAAACGGTGTTTGATTTGTGAACGTTCTGTAGACAAAAAAAAACATCAACTCAATGTTGTAATTGTTCTGCGTTCGTTTATAATGAGCATTCTGTTAAACATATTTTTTGTATTACTTGTTCTAAATAAAGAATATCATTTTAATAATTTTTCTATCAGATCGAATATGAAAATAGCATATTTCATCAGAAGACTGATCCAAAAGTTAAAAAAATTATTTTATAAAAACATATATTGTCAGTATAGTGCTTAAAGAAGATCGGTACTACAAGAGTTAATTTAATAGAAAAATTAAAACAAACTCCATGAAAAAGAAATAAACCGTTCGAACCGTCGGTTTTGATGAAAAATTAACGACATTGGCAATTGAAACTATCCATATGAGAAGTAGATATTTTCTTTTTTCGTACTCTTACCGAATATGAGTTCAGCAATGTTATACAAAAACTAGTTGCATTTTATCTAATTTTCTATTGTTATTTTTTCCAAAAAAAAACAAAAACAAAACTTACATTGATCACAATATTCACCAGTATACATAAAATTGCATATACATTTATATTTAGTAATTAAATTTTGACATTGTCCATGCGGACCACAACGTGTATTATTATAACAACTATTTATTTCTATAAAAAAAATTAATTATAAACAATAAAAATAAATTTAAAATTATTAATAACTTACTCATTTTACAAATATAATGATTAGTTCGTCGTTCTAAACGAAATTTTTCTTCTAATGATATACGTCGTGTAGCTTTACTTATATCAATAATTAAACATATATTTCTTGGTGGTATATCAGATAATGGTTTATATATTAATGAATAATCATTTATATTTCCAACGGATAGAAATTGTTGTTCACCCTTTCTTTGTTGTAAATTTAATACTAAAGAAAAGGAAAAATTTTATTTTTTTTCAATGAATAAAACTTCAACTCACCATATTTTCCTATAGTAAAATTAACAGCAATACGAGGACTATCAAATGATTGAGTTTGTTCATATATACGACCAAGAACATAATCAAATTCATTAACTGTTTCTATATCCCAAAGTTCAGCTTGTAATAAACGACAACGATTAGAAGCTTTAAAAAAAAAAAAAAAGAGAATTCAAATATGTTTTTAAACATATTCTCAACATTTTATTGGTACTCGAAATATTCTATTATCCGTTTCAAAATATAAGAGCCGTGA